>KZ809180.1:37564-63736 GCA_000696205.2 Oncopeltus fasciatus | reverse complement strand
ATATATATATATATATATATATATATAATGAATGAAGCTTCATTCATAGGTTTTGGGGTGGGGGAAAAACACAAAATCTGAATCTTAATAGATTGTTCTATTCTACAGTTGGTAACATAGGTTCAAAAAAGTTATATACTATTGTGTTCGTCAATTTCTGTTGAAAAATGAATCTTCTTAGTTTACGCAGCTCTTACGAGACGGGTATTTTTCACTTGGAAAAATATCTAACGCCTTCACTTTTCTTATGTGATAACATTATAAATGCGCTAATAATTTGGGACCACCAGGTATTTGAAATATCTCCAATTTGTCTCATTATTAATGTCTTTTTTTTAACCTATTTATCTTAATCTACACCAATTGCTGACGACTCTTCCGCAGAAGGAACGCAGGGAAAAAAAACAAAAAAAAAAAAACGATTAGCCACAAGCGTTGACATTTAGCCGTGTGAGTCAGCGCCTGCTGGCCCTCGGAATGCAAACCCAACTTTCTCGGCAATGCAGTGGCCTTCAAGACCGGCCTGCACCGCTTGCGGTTCTTATTGTACGAGAGTGCAGTCAGCAGTAACGTTGAGTGCACTCGTAAATAACAGATGCACTATACCCAAGACTAGATTAATGATATTTATAATGATATCTTATTATTATTAAATATAAACCGGAATGATAAATTATTAGTTTGTGGTGTAAAATATTGAATTACAGTCAAACAATAAAAAATAAAATAAATACAATAAACAATAATAAATATTAGTAATATGTTATGATTCACAATATATTATTTAAAATTTTGCTAGTATGAAAGTAACAAAAGCTTATTGGTCTGTATGTGAGTATAAATTCAACGAGAACATCATTGTGAGAAGGAAAATAACTTCTTGTGGTAACAAAACTATTAGAAAGGAGTAATGATTTCATAATAAATAATAGTGAAAAATTTATAAGACGTTACATAGATATTGTAATGAAGTCAAAAATTAGAGCTTCATAATAAAGCAATTTCAAGATATGACAAGATAAAAAAGAAGTGTATAAAAAATTAGCATTTTTCTACCAAATATATTTATTGTGATATAAATTGCAATTATTACCTAATGTATTGTCCATTGTTATCTGCCGTAAAAAGCCATTTGCTTGTCAATTGCTCGATTTAAACTTCATACCATTTCTTGGAGTGACTGTCGAAGAACTCTTCAAGCGCAATTTCAACTTCAAAAATGAACAATTCTTTTCCCTTTAAGAAAATAGGCAATGGGTTAAAACAAGTAGTAATACGGTGGTGTCTGTTCTGGTCTATACAGTACATGAGAGGACGAGAATTATCTTGATGGAATAAAACTTCTTTTGTGTTGATCGAAGCAGTATAACCTCAGAAATCTTTCCAGTTATCCGCTGTAGCGTTCGAAATTCATTTAACATCCACCAGGAACAAATTCCCGGTTATAAAACTTAAAAAATTACAATTTAATTTATTTTAGTCCTCTTGCAGCAACCGGAAGAGCATCTGTCACCGCGATCTTGTCATTACTGCTGTGTATTCGGATTTCGCATTTTTTATTTCTAATTTAAGTCATTGTTTGAGTAATTTTTCTTTTATTTATATTTCTCTTTTGACAATACCCCTTCCTCCATCCATATATTTTTTTTGTAGTAGGGGGAAAAGAAGAGTTTTTCTTCGTTAAAAATAATAAAGTTCGTGTAAATAAATAATATCAGAAGAAAGGGAAGCCAACAAACACTAAAGGTATTTTCAGTTTCAAAATTAAAAAAAAACAATAAGAATTCCAGGAGTAAGGATTTTAATTACTTTCGATTTTCAGCCTACATCAAGGAGACGCCCAGCCCCGTTAAATCAGCAAAATTCAACAGGGTTTTATTTTTATTATTTAAAAAAAGAAAGAAATTAAGAAAATCTATCCTTTACAAAGATCGCCCTAGTCCCTTAAAACATTCTTCAGATAAATAAGCGATAAAATAATCTATGGAAAACAAAATTGTATTGCTATTCTTCCATAAGTAATACTGCACGGATACATATCAATTTGAACGTATATATTTGACTCGTAAATAATCAAAACTAATTGTAAATTATGCCCCTTGAACTTTATGAATATCGTTATCTATGGAGACTCATTTAAGGTTCGAGTAAATAGAGAACAAAGGAAATACCAGAATAATTCACTAATTAGAACAACCTAAATTTCTTTATTATTTCGAAATTTACGAACGCACCTCTAGTATGCGGTTGTGTACTAGCAAATATAATTTTGTACTAAGAGTTTATATGCAGTGAAGAGCAAGTAAACTATGTTCTGAATACTAGCATACCTTCTATTATCCGTCTTCATTGGTTTCTGCAAAACATCTTCTGTTGGCGAGCACTTTCGAACACTGTACATCTTCGAGATCTAATACATGTATTCACTGTCACTGTCTGTATTCAACTGCCAGACAACAGATTATTTATGTTCTAAAAACATATAAAATGATATTAAGTAGCAAAAAGTGCATTTATTTATCAGAAATGACGGAAACAACCATTATGCAGAATATGAACCGGTTCAGGATTAAAGAAGAACCGCAAAAAATAAATAAAACACGAATTATTTCCAGCACTGTCTTATATTTCATGAGAATTTTTAAATGCACTTGTATCATGATTCAAATTTATGTTCATGGAGGAAAATTCATGTAAATAAAAAGTATATTTAAGATGTTTTTTTTCAAAAGGAAAATAATGATACATATTTATTACTCATGTAGGACTTACATTATACTCAGAAGATATTACTATAATCGTAAATCTGTAAATAATTTTAGTGAGATTTAAATAATTTATTAATAAATGACAATAATATTCTTGAATTTTAATGTGCAGATTCATATACAAATATTTATAAACTATGTACTGAGGAATTCGTATAGTTTATCTAGGTACATCGTGAAAGAATTCATTTTATATTTTTAAATGGAACAAAATAATCCTTACTGTTCTAATTTGTTATATATTCTTCGACTCAAAAGTGGTCTGGTATCTAATATCCTCTCCAGCTTGATCCATCATCTGAAAGAGGATTAAATTAAGGATTACTTAACCTGGCGTAGGGTGGTCCTTGGTTCGTAGGACAATCCCTTCTCGATCATCGTATGGACCAATGCCTTCTTACGCCAGCCGAACGCATTAATTCCAGGCAAGTGGTCTTCCAGGTTTTCCGCCGTCATCTTCTGCATCTGACAGGGAAGGTTTCGGTCAGTTTGATTTCGTCATCATCCTCCCATCTGCACTTCGTCTCACATCTCCTACTCATTCTTCTACCTTTGGTGAACTATAAATTGTTTCCACTTCTGCTTTTATTCTTTATTCCTATAGTCAATGGCCCCGCGATCTTCTTATTGCCAACACTTCATAATAATAAGAAGAAAAAAAAGAACAAAAACTGTAAATATTGTAAATTGTGATTTAGGAGTACTGCCATTCGGCAGCAGCTTTTCTGTCAAGCACAGTACACGCAAATTCAAATATTTATGTATTACAGTTCTTTTTAATTTGATGTATATTTCTTATATTAACTTATATTGTATATATTATTATCATTATTATTATNCAATTAATAAAAAATTATTTTGTAATTTTATTACAGTGAAAAACAAAGAACAAAAAAAAAAAAAATACTATGACAATCGCATGAGGAGAAAAGGTGACAAATATTACTACTTAAACAAGTAAAAGTAAAAGTAGTCGAGAGAAAAATTAAAGTAAATAATATAATTAGAATATAATCCTTTATATTTAACGATGTTGGTCTTCTTTTTTTTTTCCTTTTTATATTAAGGCACTCTTTTATGGAACATCAACAAAAAGTATATTATGTTAACAAATAAATATAATTATACTCTTTCGTATCTTATTTAACCATAATTCATCCCTACCACCCTCCCCGCGCCTCAAGAGGAGGTGGCCAAGGGACCTCCTACTCCAGCCAGTTTAGTTAAAATATCAAGGGAGTGAATGCACTGACATTTTTCTCACCCTCTCACTCCCTCCTTGACTCCCTGCCTAGTCTCCTTCCTATCCTTGGATAAGGAGAAGATGGGTGCCAGATAGTCTATCGCGGGTTAACCTGGGCTCTTCTCTGAGGAAGGGTTACGTCCCGGGATAGACGAGCAAGGACAACAATGTACCCCATCAAAAATTATAATGTATAGAATAATGTACAGAATAATTTTTTTTAATAAAGAGTTATATATTAATATTTAACCTTAATAATTTTGTTTTCTACAAATCCAAAAATAATTTTGTTTTCCACAGAGTCCAGTGATGCACTGACTTACTAGTAATGGCCAGTCCATTACTAGACTCTATTCTGACAGATTTCTGGGCTCTGAAGATGAGACATTGAGTCTCGAAAGCGCTCAGCTTTAAATAAATATCATTATCACCGAGCGAAGTTTAACAGTTTTTTATCCCTTATAATTCGCCCCAGTTCATTAAAACAAAATTAATTGTTTTTCTTGATGAAATTTGACTTATTACATAAAAATACATAAAGAAATGTTGAGGTTTATATTGAGTAAAATGGGTCTGATTAGTGGCAGATTCATATAGAAATATTTATTAACTATGTACTGAGGAATTCGTACAGTTTATCCAGGTACATCCTGAAAGATTTCATTTTATATTTTTAAATGGAACAAAATAATCCTTACTGTTCTAATTTGTTATATATTCTTCGACTCAAAAGTGGTCTGGTATCTAATTTTCTCCCCAGCTTGATCCATCATCTGAAAGAGGATTAAATTAAGGATTACTTAACCTGGCGTAGGGTGGTCCTTGGTTCGTAGGACAATCCCTTCTCGATCATCGTATGGACCAATGCCTTCTTACGCCAGCCGAACGCATTAATTCCAGGCAAGTGGTCTTCCAGGTTTTCCGCCGTCATCTTCTGCATCTGACAGGGAAGGTTTCGGTCAGTTTGATTTCGTCATCATCCTCCCATCTGCACTTCGTCTCACATCTCCTACTCATTCTTCTACCTTTGGTGAACTATAAATTGTTTCCACTTCTGCTTTTATTCTTTATTCCTATAGTCAATGGCCCCGCGATCTTCTTATTGCCAACACTTCATAATAATAAGAAGAAAAAAAAGAACAAAAACTGTAAATATTGTAAATTGTGATTTAGGAGTACTGCCATTCGGCAGCAGCTTTTCTGTCAAGCACAGTACACGCAAATTCAAATATTTATGTATTACAGTTCTTTTTAATTTGATGTATATTTCTTATATTAACTTATATTGTATATATTANTTTATTTATCAGAGATAGAAAGTTCTCATGAATACGGATATAGATGGAAATAGACAAATATTACTCTTACTATAATCTATATTTATTTCAGCGTTAAAAGGAATAATAAAATCTAGATTTATATTTTTTACTTAAATAAAAATGTTTAATTTTTTTTATGTGAATATATAAAAATAGCGTGAAAATACTTAATTTGAAGCTATTGGCTAGGCATATTTGCTTTATAAACTTCTTGTCTAATATTTTTTATACTTGTAACATCTGAAATATTTATGTATTTGTAATAAAGCAACGAAATGAATGATCAATATAAATTAAATAATAAATTGGATTGTTTGGTTTAAATTAAAAATAGTTATTCTGCTTTTCTCAGAATAACAGAGGACACTATTTCTACCGTTTGACCAAGGTACTACTGAAAGTGTGAGAGCAAAGAAACATTATTACTTTTATAAATTTTTTTTGTAGTATTTAATCCCACGTAAATTTTAACAATTTTTAGTGGAAGGGAACAGAATAAAAATCTAACTGTCCCAGTCAGGACTCGAACCTGGATCTCCTGCTTTCCGGGCCGAAGTTTTTTTTTTTATTTCTGTGCTTCTGCTTGTAATGACCCAGAGGATTCCTGCTAAGCTCCTAGGGAACACTAATTGCTAATTGGGTACTATTCTTCATTGAATGGTAAAAAAAATCCAGCGGCAATAACGGTATGCTGGTCACATACCTTCTCTATGGTTTGAGAATAATACCTTCTTAACATTTATTTTCCTTCTGTACCTTTATAGTTTTTTGAGTGACTGATTTATTTTTTCTTCCTTTTTCTGTAATTTTTTTTTTTTTTTTGCTTTTCTCATAAACATACAAAATGCAGAAACAGTGTACATTAATTCTACTGTACTTAAAGATTTTTAATTACAATTAAATGCACTTTTACAACATTTCTTAATCTGAAGATTTTTGGGTCAAAAACATTAATTATTAATGTGTTGATTCAGGAATGTCTCAGCTTTCGCCTTTAGAAAGGATTAAGTTTTGCCATCAACGTCTTTGCAATCACCTTTTAGCATGTACAGAACGACATAAAGTAAAAAAAAAAATTTTTTTTTTGCACTAATCTCTAAATATTAATTTTTCCCAACTATTAGTTTGTTGTCCTTACAACAGCCAGTTTGTTGTCCGCGGTTTTTAATTAGTTTGACTAATAAAATAAAAATCTCTAATGAGGTGTCTCTAAGGAAACGAAAATGATTGGAACTATAAAAGAAAAACATATTGGTTTGAGTACTATATTTTTGACCTCATATTTATTCTTCCCTTGCAATTTGGCATTGACGAACTATTACTTCAAATTTCAGCTTACTTGTGAAATCAATATTTGATAAATAAGAAACTGTCATTTAGCCATTATTTAAAACACTCAAATATTCTTAGAAGTGTTTGGACAATAAGACACTCTGAATTATCCAAATATCATTTAAGTGCGAAGTTTAACTTCAATTATTATATTCACACGTTTCTTGTAAACTTTACTAAGAACATTATTATACAAGTGTTTGCATGACACTAAACATAAGTTCTTTATACATCTTTGTAAAAAAAAAAAAATTACATATAAATCGCATTAATAAAAGGAGGGCAGGTTGTTAAACAATTTTAATAAGCTATGAGTAATCATGATTTAATATACTGTACATTATTATCATTCTATGACAAGGCAGAAGTGGTTATCTAGTTTTTAACAGTTACAAATTAAATTTAAATTAGGATACTGCTTTAGTAAAATTTTGCGTCATAGATAAATATATTTTGTATCAGTTAATGAACGACTTGAGGTTACATAAGGAAATTTTATCTTCCTAGGCTTGCTAGCTCTAGCTTCTGTTCCTCCGCACGAAAAACGAGAGTCCTTGCCATAGAACACGAAAAATTTTTATTATTTTTATTTGAACTGACTTAAAATAAGGGGTCCACAAACCAATGATATAAAAAAAAAAACCCAAGGAGACAAAGATATAAGGTTATAATAGATAGAATAGATAAATATAAGGAATTGGTTATTTGAAAAGTAATAGAAGGCTATTAAAAACTTTTTATCCAGAAAGAATTAAACACCATTACTATGTTTCCACTCATAGAAGTGGAAGGCAGAAGAAGTGGAGAGATGTCCCGAAATGATGATGACAACAAGAAGGCCATTAATCACTTTTGGTATTGCTGTCTTTAAACATAGACTACAGACAGTTAAAAACAGATTAAGAGATTAGTTGAAAAAATTGCTGGAATGTGGAAGAATTGGCAAAAAAATGCATTGTTGAACTAATTAGGGGTAGCCTTATGAGGCGTGACGTGGTCAGTTAGTACAAACAAGGATCTTTATGAGATTCGGAAAAAGAAAGATGAATGTCAAGGATGGGAAATAGTTGGAAGAATGGAAGCACTGTTCAAATATTGTAAAAAAAAAATAACTACTGTACTTGCATATATAGTCAGATAATTCTGAATGTCATGACCATGGGTCACAACATTCAGAAGTCTGAGTAAAAACTGACGGGATTTTGAAGAATTAAAGTTGAAACACAGAAGAAACAGGAAAAGAGATTGAGGCAAAGGAAAGGATCACTGATAAAGTTATTGAAGGTTATCTATCCTAGCTCTGCGGGAGCCAGGACATCTAGAACTGAACAGGAACGCTTAATTTTTTCGGACTGAGAGTAATTGGGGAGTCGAGGGAATACGTAACTGGGAAAGAAGATAAATCACATGATTGATATATAGTAAGGTTAACTGGGAGGCTACGTTACTTAATCACATTGGTAGCACTGCATACCATTGCCTGGTGCACCAGCACCAGCAACGGTATAGAAATATTTCTAGCTTTGAAAAAAAAAACATATATATATATATATATATAACCTCTCAGAAGTCCCGAGCCTATTGATATTTTACGGCTCTTTTATTTGAATAACGACTCATCAAATCACAAGATGTCTTCTCATTTTACGTCTGTCATTCCCTATAGTCAATCTCAGCTGGTTTAATTTGATTTAAAATTAACTCTCCAGGTTTGACTTCCTCTCACACTTGTAGAGGAATGAATTTCTCTTCTATACGCAGCACTATAATATAGCCTTCTTTATAATTTAGAAGGCTAATTTAGTTATAAAATACAACTTGTTTATTATATAACTACTAAAAATACTATATGTTCTTTTCATCTGGACAAACAAATAAGAACTGATATTTCAGGTTCACTTAGCTGATTTTGCATGAAGGTATCAAGCTGTTTACGTTTGTAGCATTTGAAGAATATCTTATGAACTTGATCGATCCTGCAGAGGAGAATCTTAGAGTATGGTTCGTTCAATCTTTAAAGACTTGTGGGGCCCAGTTTTTGAAANTATTAACATATTACAATTTTATAAAATTTTATAACATTTTTTTTTGCTATTATTAAAAAAATTATAAGTTAGTTCAGCGTTGTCTGTTTCCCGTTTAATTGGAAAAAAAAATTAGTATCTTATTTTCTTTCAATTCGTAAGAATGGCAACTTGATACAGTCCTGAAAGAGTGTTTAGTTTATAGAAAATAATATCCAAAATATTGTTTTAAACTTGAATTTTTTTACTATTAATTACGAAAAGTTATGTTTTTGGATAAATATAAAAATGAAGCAAAAAGGATGAAGTAGCTCTCATCTGCTTCCTCTTGCGGTTGGCATATAACGTTTAAACAAGCCAATTTTCAAAGAAATTACTATGCATAAGTATTCCTACAGATTAAGAAACTATGACAAATTTGCAATAGATATGTTGTCAAGATCATAGATGATATTAAATGTCATAATTTAAGTCTTTATCTCTTTCAATTTTTTGACAATAATGTCACATACTCCAAGCTCACATGTTTCCATTTATTTAGGGCTCGATACATTCTAAAACAATGGAATTGAATTATCAACAAAAATGTACATTTTTGCTATATTATATTAACAATAGATATCAATATATAATTAAGTATTACTTTCACAGATAAGCAAAGCTTCCCTATGAAAAGGTTTGTTACAACTCCATAAAATAAAAAATAGTCGTTTTGATAATCAGTGATCCCATAAAATTTTAACCCATGGCTTTTGCTTATTAATCATAGTATAATAGATACATTTACCGCAAAATGTGGCTACATATGTAGTAATTTATACATGATTAGACCTAGAGGTGGAGAGGAGCCAGGTGATCGCCCTGTCTTCAGGGGTGGGGAGGGGTCCCTTGCATATCTTCCCGGTCCCATCCCTCCAAATCCCCCCCTCCACCTGATATACTTACCTATATAACCTTCCTCGCCGGTCTCCGGAGTCATCCACTCTTCCAACAGCCAACAGATATGAAGACTACCGTGAGTAAATCAACTAACACCAAACACTATACTTGATTGGGATTTTGTCTGGGGCCAGTCTTTGGGAATTAGAGGCAATAATACCACTCTTGAAAAACCTGGGGTTTTCCAAAATACATTGCAAAGTTCTTTCTTACATTATAAGCCATCTTCTAATACGTAAACTCATTGGTCACATTCAAGTAACGAACTAATTACTTAGAGTTGTTCAGTTTTGTCTAATACCTACAAAAGAACAAAAATTTTCCTTTTATAATCTTCAAATATTAAACTAAGTTCACACCATGTCTACTAAATAGTATGCTTAGAATTAAGTATTGCCTCTAAGTAATAACAATGTGGGGACAAAGTTATTTTATAAAGTAATGGAATTTACGACCAAATTTTCAGTAACGTTTGCTCCAGGCATGTCAGAACCCACTTTTAAGACAGACCCACAAAATAAGATGCCTTAAGTCCTGTTGCAAAACTATTTAATAACCCCTCAGATAAATGTCAAAGAGAAATATTACTACTGCTTTCACTTAATACACGGAATGTACGGTGAGGAAAAGCATTGCAATGATGGACAAAATTACTTGGGTTGTAGCTTGGGTTCTCTCTACTCTTACTAACAGCCTCACTAAACGGTGAACTAAACACTAACTTAAAACTTAAAACATCTCTGAAATTTTTAGCTTTGAAGGATATAGACACGCGTTATTCAGAAATAGTAAGAACGCATTACGTCTCTTGTGGGTGATAATTTACATCTTATGCACTACATAAGTTATTTATTTAAATTTATGTTGCAAAACTTTGTTCGTTGTAAAATTAAATTTAGGTTTTAACTACTCATCATTAAAGAAATATGAAATATTTTTTGTAGATATTTTAAGATAGGGAATTATCTAACATTTCTAAATAAATATATACTGCAATTGTAATAGTAAAAGAAGGTATATTTTTGGATAATAGTTGGTCTATTTTACGTATATTTAATAACTGGTTGAAAATTGTTAGTAAAAACTAGGGAAGCGTTTTGTATTAATATTAAATCAATTAAAATTTAATACAGCCAAATAGTCAATAAATATGTAATGAAAAAATATTATTTCATTTAAAACTTTATTTTTCTCGACTGGTTTCACGTCTAATGCTGACGCCTCTTCAGGGTCATCTGAATAGGCGTCAGTATTAGATGCGAAACCTTTTGAATAAAATAAAGTTTTAAATAAATAATACTTTTTCTTTACATATTTTGACTATTTGGCTGTATTAATTACTGTATTACCGAACAATATAGTAAAACAAAGCCAGCAGTGAAGAAAGATTAAATTTTTGATTAAATATAGAAAACAAACAAAATTTGTAAATAATATAGATAGATTATCACGAATGAAATTTTTTCGAATAATAAACTTCTTAGTATTCTCAGGCTCAAAATATGAAATTCTTACTGTAGCACGAATATTTTTTTTAAATGAGATTAATTTTTAATTAATAAATTAGCTTGGTCTATTTGAGTTTAATTTATCTAATTTATATCTAATATTAAGGTTATGCAAGTTTTAATGTGAATAACTTTAGAGTAGGGATTTATTTCTTAACTATAGTCCAAAGTGTTTTTTTCTTTTTAAAATTCATAGAATAATACTTTTATAAGTAATTTTAACATATTTAATATAATTTTAACATTTTTACATCCCTGATGTTTTTTTGTCTTGAGGACTCTTAGCATCCCTATCAGTTACTATAAACTGTTTCTGACTATGACCATATATAAATCTAAATTTCTAGCCGGAAAAGTTAACTGGCCATAATTGAAGGTAATTATTGCTTAAAGCGAAATAAAATTGCTCTCCGCTATAATTTCCAAGGGGGTTAGAGCACCCCTCTAGACAAAAATGAAGACGAAATAGAGGTCTTTGACAGGGAGGTTGTTTATTAGGCTCAGAAGGGAGAAGTCCGAAGCCTGCGTGCACCAGAACCGGTCGGCGCTAACAAAAGAAAAACACAGTAGAGCTAATTTATTCACCACCTCTTGTTTCTCTTCTACTTTGTACGCTCCTGTCAGTTGCAAGCATCGAAGAAGACACTCAGTTTTTAAGGCTACGAGAACACTAAGTTTTAATGCAAAAAAAAAATTATTTGAATAAACTGTATTCATTTTAATCTTTAAAATATAAATATTGAAAGCGCAATATCTAATAAGATACTAAAATGTAAAAAAAAAAGTACAATTAACATCCTACAGAAAAGANTCATAGAATAATACTTTTATAAGTAATTTTAACATATTTAATATAATTTTAACATTTTTACATCCCTGATGTTTTTTTGTCTTGAGGACTCTTAGCATCCCTATCAGTTACTATAAACTGTTTCTGACTATGACCATATATAAATCTAAATTTCTAGCCGGAAAAGTTAACTGGCCATAATTGAAGGTAATTATTGCTTAAAGCGAAATAAAATTGCTCTCCGCTATAATTTCCAAGGGGGTTAGAGCACCCCTCTAGACAAAAATGAAGACGAAATAGAGGTCTTTGACAGGGAGGTTGTTTATTAGGCTCAGAAGGGAGAAGTCCGAAGCCTGCGTGCACCAGAACCGGTCGGCGCTAACAAAAGAAAAACACAGTAGAGCTAATTTATTCACCACATCTTGTTTCTCTTCTACTTTGTACGCTCCTGTCAGTTGCAAGCATCGAAGAAGACACTCAGTTTTAAGACTACCAGAACACTGAGTTTTAATGCAAAAAAATTATTATTTAAATCTGCTGTATTCATTTTAATCTTTAAAATATAAATATTGAAAGCGCAATATCTAATAAGATACTAAAATTAAAAAAAAAAAAAGAAGTACAGTTAACATCCTACAGAAAAGAAAATTAACAAAATATATTGGTAAACAAATTTAAAAATAAGTATTACATATCATTAGTGAGAAAATATGATAAATGAAATTAAGCACTTAAAATTTTTTCCCCGAAAAGATTGTGGTCACATTTTTTTTCAATTTCTGTTGCATCAATGGGAAGATTAAATTTCAAGTTATATTTGGAGAATTTAAAATAAGAAATCCATAAAAAAAACATCAATTTTCAAATTTTCATGTATTTTCTAATTAATTTATTTCATAATTTTTATAAGTCATTTATTATTAGATTTTTTTGCAAGTTAAATCGTAATTAACGATATTTAAAAATTAAAGCAAGTTTTTATTTGTATGTAGTCTTATTTCAGGAAACTTAGTGAAGTTTTCTTGCTTCACCGATAAAGATTTATACGTTAGAATTTTAAATTCATTTAATTATCATCATAATTTGGTTATTCCTAAAAATTTCGCTAAAAATTCATCCTCAAAATAAGAAATCGTCCAATGGACTAGTTTCATCCTTTTTGTCCTTCTTAGGATCAACTGGTGGTTTAAACTTCCATTATATTACAACGTACATATAGTTTATAGTTTTTCTTAGAACTGTGACCAAACTCACCAAACTCCTAATCTTCTTTTTTTTCTTAGGAAAAAATTGTTATATTTGTAAATATGAGGCCATTTTATTTCAATAATTTCAAATTAAAAAAAAAAAAAAAGGAATTGGTCATGTTCCCATAAACAAAATTGACAAAAATATAAATGGATGGCCTCTGGGATCTTTTAAGACCTAATGAGCACAGCTTATGTTATTTTACATAAGCTAAATGTAATTTTACAAGCTCCAAGTTTACTCATAATAAAGAGGAAATGCATTTTTCAAAAATGAATCATATGAAAAAATATTTTTATAAATTAAAACTATTTCATAGAATAGCAAAGGAAAACATTTTGTTTCTAATTTTAACTGAGACTTGAATAAAGCATTGCGTGTGAAGAACTTTTTGCGGCAGGTAAATCTTGTAAGCGTCAACGTCAGATATTTATTACACCATATTGAACAAATATTTCACATTGTTGCCAGGGGACATTTCGTAAAAAATGTAATGAACATATAATTAACTATTTTTTATGACAATGAGTTGATGATTTTTGTGGTTTTGCAGTTGGTACTCCTCGCCGTGATCGGAGCCAGTCTGGCCCAGGTGCTCCCAGTGAGGCAAATCAGCCAACCCGCCGACAACCGCCGTCCAATTGCCATCCTCAGTCAGTCGAGCAACCTCGCCGAAGACGGTTCCTTTAACTACGAGTAAGTCAATGCCTTCTTTGACTAATAGTGTATTTCCAATTTCCTTATCAACGGAAATAAATAGTTTGGGAAATACGAGAGTTCCAATTTAACCTTCACCACTTTAAAAGCTGTACTTCTTTACTGGTAAAGAAGTATAGTTCTATAATAATCGATCTTAAGCTCCCTTTTTGTTCCTTATATATCAATTATTTACATAATTTCTCCTTAAAGAATTTTATTATCTAAATTTTTGTAGTAATTATCAAGGTTTCTTATTCTGATAAGTTTCATTGATATTTCTAATTTAAACATTTTGAAAACCATAGTAGCTAAAGCGTTCACATAATTTTTGATATCTCATATTATCTCTAAGGAAAATACACTATTTTGTATTTCTTAATAGGTAGGATTACTTTTAAACAAGTCCAGTCACGATAATTATTATATTTTCCTCAATAAAGTCCATAATTTTCTTTGTATTTAATGCACACCAAAAAATAATCAATTATGTCTCCATATTCACTTATCACATCAGTCTTACCTCAGTGATTATTTTCTATTTCTTCATTTGACATTTCTGTACCTCTATCCACATTAGGATTTAGCAGACAACGAATACTGTTACAAGTAATACTTTCTCCTTGGCCCATGAGTACTATGCATGATATCTAATCACTCAGAGAAATAATTTCTCTATAAATTTTTCAATATTAAAACAATAACATTTTTGGCAGTGAATTTTCAAAATGTCTTCTGTTTTACTAAGATGATTTTAGTTGGGGTTCGGTCGAGGTTGATCCAAAAAAACACAAATTAAAAAAATGTATTTTTTAATAAAGAATTATCTGCCAACGTTTCGGCTTACATTGTAAGCCAACTTCAGGGCTATCATGAAGATGAGAGAGGACGTCCTGTCCATGACTGGAAATTTGAACTTATGGCTTACAATGTAAGCCGAAACGTTGGCAGATAACCCTTTATTAAAAAAATACATTTTTTTAATTTGTGTTTTTTTGGATCTACCTTGACCGAACACCAACTAAAATCATCTTAGAATAATATCTACGGTCAACAAACTCTCCTTTTGTCTTCTGTTTTGTTTTTTTTTCATCCGAGAATCGATAAATTGGTTCTCAACCTCAAATATTTAAAGCATTCGTACATTACTGAGATTCTACAGGTTGTCTTCATAAATCCAATAAAAACGCAAATGAGTTGAAAGTCACAGTCTGGAAGGCGAGCGTTCCCATTCGAATGTGAAGAATGCGTGATTCATCTCCATTGTCTGGATAGGGTCGTCTGCAGTCAGTCACTCACGTAATTCCTTACTTTTCATTACTTACGACACACCGATTGTTACGCAAGTCTCGCATACGGGACCTCTGGAGATTTTAATATTGATGGTCCTCGGATATTGAATCGAGTTCGAAGTGGGCTGCACTTTTTTATGCATATGTAAATTTATATGGGCTAGATTTCCAACCAAATAGGGATCAGGAAACGCTATTGGTTCACGAATTTGTTAACTCAAGTAGGCATACATGGATGGGATCTAGAAATCTAAGGAAATGTGTCATGTATTTTTAATATCACGATGTCTTTAAGAAAAAGTTACCATAAATGATTACGTCACTTCTTATGCACCAATATATTCGTTACACTGTACTTATCACATTTTATCTTTTCATAAATAGCTCTTATATATGTGTAGGGACCAGCCAAATATAAATGTTACGTGCCACCTTCCAAAAAATGTGAGTGAAATGATAGTACAGGTAAGCCATACAAATGATAGTTTTTCGTAATGAGTAGTGACACGAACAGGATATTCAAGTATTCAGAGAATGAAAATAGAGAGAATGTATAGTTATGTCATTAATGTTTAGTGAAAAAGGTTAATTTCTTCACATATATAAAAAATAAATTGATTGAATTTTATACCCCTGAAGGTTTCCCAGCAAGAACTTCTAGAGCCGTACACATTTTATTCTACATCTTGCTAGAAAGCAAATTTTGAATTATTTTCTTCATATTCTCATAGATCTTAAGGGTACTTTGTTCATGAATGTCCAATTCCGTTATGTGCAATACATCTAACCCTAATCATTCTTAAATTATGTACAATACTAGATGACTTTGATTTCTGTGACAGCTCAAGAAACCTCAATTCACTCGGCGGCTTTGTCAACTGACCTGGAAATATTAACGTGTGGAATCTTCATATTTTTTACACAACATCTTATTTCTCATGAAGTGCGATTTTTGTCAATCATTCAATCTTTCAATGAAAAAAAAAAATCGTACATCGTTCATCAATGGGTCCATTTTCACTTAAATTTCAGATATTCATTATAGCTACCAATACATGTCGTATTTTTACATAACTTCGAACATTTAATTCAATTTTTTTATTCTAAAGAAAGAAAGCAATTAACCAAAGCTTATGTAAATAAATTGGTCTATGGCTACCAGCATACCTAAGTAATTACTCGCTAATATTAAATAAACTTGTTTTATGTCAACAAAATTGAATTTTCATTTAGCCAGAGAATTATATTGTCCTTGTTCGTAAATTCAGGGTTCACACTTGTCTACCTGGACTCAGGTTAAAGTACTTATTTCATGGATAACTAGTCACCATAGTGTCAAGTGAATAAGTTAATCATGTTTCCAATTTTTCGTGACTCAAAATAAGGAATTATTACCAGAACCCTGTAAAAGTTTATTCAAACATCTCAATTATTAGTCGAAAGTGTAATATGCTGGGATTAATAATAGTTGTAAGTGGCTGATTAATTAGCACAAATTATTTATTAAAATTAAATAACTTCAGAAATAATTCATTTACAATTGAATATATTTATTTTGAAAGGTAACAGATATTTTGTTCTTAAATATTCCATTAAAAAAATAAGAATCTAGCCATAACTTATTGGGATTGGTAAATTGTACTGCCCACTTATCTAAACTACCCTAAACACTGAAATTTTATTGGTAGATTACATTTTTAACTTGAGTAAAGAGTTAACTTAAAAAATCTCTTTCCAGATTCCAAGCTGAGAACGGTATCCAGGCCTCTGCTTCAGCCTCTCAGCGCGCTCTTGGTCCAGACCAGCTTGCCCAGACCGTCCAAGGCTCCTATGCCTACACCGCCCCAGACGGCACACCCATCATCATGAAGTACATCGCCGACGAGAACGGCTTCAGGGCCGAGGGCGATGCCATCCCCACCCCACCCCCAGTGCCCGCAGCTATCGCTAGGTCCCTCGAGATCCTGCCCACCCTCGAGGAGTTCGAGAGGCAGGAGGCCCAGAGACAGGCACTTTACAGGAGAGCTTAGACTTCGAAATATGTATATACCTCGCCAACACCCTGACACTTGTAATTATTGTATGTAATAAAATTGTCTTTAATGCTCAAGTACGTCTTCTTCAATCAACCTAAATATTCCAAATTATTATCCATGCCTTTTCTATATATATCCTTGTATATATTAGATAATCCAGTCTCCTTCAAATTTCTCTGAGCGTTACGTAATTGTACTACTGCCATCTAGACATTATTCTAAATAGCATCAGAAAATGACCAAAGTTAAACAAAATTTTATCTCCCAAACTGACCATGTGTATTACGCTGATTAAAATAGATTAACGCTAGCATCATAAAGTTTCAAATGGTAAACAGTATATACATATTCGACAACCTGAACTAGTTCACTGAGTGGAGCATTTATATTTATTTTGGTCAAATGATTTTGAATTATTATGTAGATTTCTCCGTTGGATACTTTAATTATCAAATTAAAGTTAATATGGAAGTAAAAATTAGCTCAAATATAAATATAATTAAATACAATGCAATAAATAGTATACCCTAGTCAAATAAAATACCTATAAATCAGGCATGTTTAGCAGATTTCTACTTAAAACTATTATAGATTATGAAAGTAAAATGAAAAATTCAAAACTGACAAAACAACCTTAAAAGTTTATGATAATTCGTTCAGAATACTAATAAAGCTGACCTTTCGAACGAAAAATTTTAAAACATTTCTATCAATGAAATGTACCTTAGGATGTAGGACCACTTTCCTGGTCCAACAAAAAAATGAATGCTGGTCAAAGTGCTTGTAGCAATATTTGCTGGGAATAGCGCGCAGTAATTATTCATTGTCACAAGCACAAAAAGGTTTATATATATAGAACATTATGCATATATTTGGTGGCTGCGGGTGTTTGTGCGTTCGCGCGCGAACATGTGTGTGAAAGAGACTCTGCAAGAGAGAGGTGATTCAGTCGGATGAAGACAAAATTAGTTTCTATTCCCATATTTATGATCGACGAAAATCTTATGTAGCAAAGTTTAAAATATTATGTGCAAAGTTTAGTTTTCTAATGCCTATGCTCTATAGTATTTTGGCAAAAACTCTTTTTAGAGCTAGATATTTAAGGAAGTAACTAAGGCGGTTGACCGTTTACCTTAGCGGTGTGCTATTCGCTTTTTCTTCTCGGCAATGAAGAATCTGTTATTCACTAATTCTATGCCTATCTTCATTGAAGCGTGATAAACTTGCTTGATTTCCTCTGATCAAATCAGATAAAAATCAGACTTGTCTAGGTAGCGTAAATGGAAAAAGCACCGGCCCGGACAGCAGGAGATCCAGGCTCAAGTCTTGGCTGGGACAGTTAGATTTTTTATTCTGTTCCTTTGCACTAAAAATTGTTAAAATTTACGTGGGATTAAATACCACAAAAAATTAATATTTATAAAATTGAACATTTCATTTTCGAATAGAAATATCACCGAAGATAAAGACCAGTTACATTAATTAAGTTTATTCAAAATCTATCTCAAGACTATTATAATTAGGTTTTTAGAATTCAAAATTGTACTTTTATTATTTAGCAATCCTAAATTTAAAATTACATCTCTCTGTAATTTTTACATCCACTATTTTACCACTATTGATTTGAACCCTCTTATTTCCACTCATAATCAATAATGCCACTTGTACTTGAAATATCCCTGGTCAAAAACTACATTTGAACTTAAATTGAAATTTCTAAATCACTGTTAAGTTTATATAGCTATGTATTGCCACTTACTGCAACCATTTTATTATAATTTACTGGATCTCTTATGAATTTTGATGATAAAAATTATTTTATTATTTAAAATTTTTGTCAAGAATTGCTAGAGTTAGCTCAATACTGGAATTATAGAAGAATGTATGTGTAAAATGGTTCTGATGACAACTTCATTATTTAATCTCCATTTGATTACTTTTTTTAATGATCTTGTTAAACTTTTTTTACTTCAAAGAATGTCCTTTTCAAATTGATGTGGAAGAAAAGTGGTCTTCTTAAGACTATCAGACGAGCTCAAGTCAAGATACCCTTATTCGCCTCAGCTAATTACGGTCTCATCTGTATTAATCGAACGCTCTTGAAAAACCACGGCCTCCAAGGCAAGAATTCTTTTTATTTATTCCGAGGCTTTAAATAACTATATACGTGCATGTTTTAAAACTGAATAATGTGATGTTTTCAGGATAGACACACGTCTCCCTTTCATGAATATGAATCGCATTATTTCGAAAGGTTAAATGTTTTAGCCAGACGATTTTTATAAAAGAGCATTGGATAAGTCTAGTCCAAAAATGCGTATATCCCAGCAGCCTTAGCGATACCTGGCGTCCTTCAACCCCCGTAATAATGGGCATCCTGTCGTATCAGTTCGACCATTCTTTATGACCATGTCGTCCGAAAACAGGTTCCAAGAGTAACTCGGCTAGGTGGAGAAAGTGAGAGGGGACGACGGGAGAGAGGAAGAATGAAGGAGAGGCTGACATCTTGAGAAGACGACAACGAAAATAATTCATTTTTAATATTTCAGCTAGTTTTCTAAAAAAAAAAAAAAATGGTTCCGAAAAACGAAACAATTAATACTAATTATGAGAAAAAGTAATTAAAAACACTTATCTTCCCAACAAAATCTATATTTCTGTTCAAAGGTTCTCTCTAAAGGGTCATGTTCATGAGCTCTTTTTCATTAGTTATCTCCACGGGGCGGAGACTCGTAACTTCTGTGTAGTTGAATATTGGAGATCGCAACACTATTGAAAACCATTCCTGAGGATGACCCATTAGAGTCGAAAACCTCTGATCAAGAAATATAGACTTTGTGGGGAAGACAAGTGTTTTTTTTGTTTTTTTTTACTTTTAAAGAAGACCCAAGATTAAGCTAAAAAATATGACTGAAGAGTACGAGCCCCCACCCTTAGGAGATCGCAACGCTATTATAAAAACCTTCTGAGTAGTACTCATTAGGTCGAAAATGATTAAGAAGAAATATATATTTTTAGAAGAAGGCAAGTGTTTTTATTTAATTATAAAGAAAATCCACAATAGCCTGCTTTAATGAATTCTGAAAATAGTTAGGTTAGATTTAAATCAATTATAATAACTTCATTATTTAATTACATGAATAGTAACTACAGTAAAACCGAAAATAATGGCTAATTTAGAGTATATATATAGGGGGGTAGAGAGAGAGAGAGAGAGAGAGAGAGAGAGAGAGAGAGAGATAGTTAATTGTGGGGTGAAAAAAAGTTGGTACAAAATAAAAACACAATAATTAATTAGGAAAATAGATTAGGAAGAGAGGAAGAGTGAGGTGGTGAGGGGGGGGAGAGGAGAGAGAGAGAGAGAGAGAGAGAGAGAGAGAGAGATCCATCATAATAGGCATAATTTATATCTTTTTTTTTTAAGAAGAGGATTTTAAGAATTTATTTGTATGTAAGTATTATTATTATATTATGATGAAAACGAATACATTATATTATTCTTCCAACCCAAAATAGTTCTATGTAAGAACCGTTTCCTCTGACTGTCAGTCAATATCAAAGAACATTATTCCGCAGTTGANAGTTAGATAGAGAGAGAGAGAGAGAGAGAGAGAGAGAGAGAGAGAGAGAGTGAGTGAGAGTGCGAGGGGGGAGAGATAAGCATTATTTTTCTTATTGTTTCAATTTTCTTTATTAAAATAGGAGAGGATTAAGAAAATCTCGATAACTCGGGAGGATGCCATGTGATTTTTACACGATTTTCTTTGAATCTGGTGACAACAGGATCATTATCCGAAGGACATCTACTTTATTTCTTTCTAATAAATGATAACTTTGCGGCTTCGGGTATTAACTTCCATTACAATCGACTCGGCACAGTTTATTCTACTACCAAATCCACCACTGTTCGCTTTCTATATACACATGGTGCATAATTTACAGCAGATATTTTTTTTTTTTTTTACTTTATACTTTCGAAGCATTTGACCTTCACTCTTAAACGAAGTGCATTTTCTACATTCATTAGCCACACAAATGATTGCCCAATAAGAATACAAATTGCGGAACTCTTTGACCATAAAAATATTATACGACTTAAAAAAAAAAACTCATAATACTAATCTTAAAATAAATTCAAAAAGCAAGGTTAATATAAAAAAAAAAAAATAGGAAGTTTTAAAATGTTGGCCCACATTGAAACTGGATGGCTTAAATTTTAATTCTATACAAGTAAAAAAATTATTTTTTTGTGTGCTGAAAATAATTTTTACATGTTGTTTAAATTTTCAAAAGTACTTAAGAACTCACCGGTGAGCTAACCACTGGTTCTGATAACCAACAGAGAATTAGATACCGCTAATCTATTGTTTCAAATATTCTTTTTTACCCTCTGGATTTTATGTAAAATTACTCATATTATGTGGTGTTGATTGCAGTCCCATAAGGAATAGTTTGCAGCTCCTTTAAAAATATTGTGTCTTCTAAAATGTTCGTAAATGGATCTGATAGTCGAAAATCAATACGATAACATAATGTGTCGTTGTATACTACACTTATGTGGGGTTAAGAAGAACATCAGATAATAATAAATAAATAACAGAAAAATCCATTATAGTAATTAATTTCCTTTTCAAAATAACATATAATAAAAGTCACTTACATTTTTATCTTTAACTTCATTTAGCACTTAACTGTATTAAGCTCTATATATTAAATTTTGATAAAGAATGCTGGGCCTTGTAGTCATGTTATTTGTTTTAGAACCACTTTCTGGAGCACGAAAAGGACTCGGCTCGTTCGACAAGGCTCGTTCAAAAAGAAGCAATTTGTAAACAGTGACTACCTGGAATACCACTCCAGGTATAGTAAACAAATTTCATCACTGTCAATCAGGGTCGTCGAGAGACATTGGCCAGAGAGGAGAGCATATTATCCTTGTTCGACTGGGAGGGGTCGCCTCATGGAGAACTGCACGATTTTCTGTTGCGAAATTCATGAATTTAGTAAAATATATTTTATTTTAAAAAAGGACGGTTTATTTATTTTTTTGCTTTTCCGTAAATACTGAAATAATTGTATGATTAACTGAGATCTTTTGAGATTATAGTTTCTTTCTCATATCCATAAAATATTAAAGACGGGATTCAAGTCTAGATATGGTATATGTCATATGAAATAGTTCATCGCTAGAACCTTGTCTATATTTCTAGTAAAATAGAAGGATTATAAGTATTCTATTATAGAGGGATAATATAGAGGGACTATATGTCTTCTATAGTAAGATGTACTTAGTATTAAAAAAAACAATATTATAGAGCAAAGGATGCTATATTATTCTTAAGACGTTTTAAGTCTTTAAAGTAGTAAGGCAGACAGTCCTTGCTAAAATCATTATATATTGAGGACTTCTTATATGAAAATAGATGGGATTTTTTAAGTCCTGCTTTATTCATTTGTTTTACACTTCCCTAGTTCTCGTGGTATCTCTCCTTGTGAAGGCTTTAGATACCACGTATTTAAACTCAAGATCAAACATTATGCTCTCTGCTTTTTTCCTAGTTGGTGTCCGTGATCTCATTAGAAGTCTTTACCTAGAGTAGCCAGGTATTTTCTGTTAAAGAATTTAATATTTTCGGGGGGTTTCTGGTTGATACATTTTGCGAGACTTGTCTCATATGAAGGTATGTGAAGTCTGTGATCCTTCAAGTTTATGTGCTTCTGTCATTTATGGTCTATTATTTATGGTATTGAGTGAAGCAATAGATTCATTTCCTTATACCGACAATATTCTTATTCTTTCACCACAAGGCAAAGAACTGCATTTAAAAAAATATAATATATTTTTCAAGCATCTAGGGTCACAAAGCTTTTCGTTCTCGGTAAAGGCTTATCCAGACCTGGATTTGGACCCGCAGGTCGAATGGTCAGAGTGATTTCACTTGGCTACCCCGGTACTCCTGTAAAGTTATTATACAGGCCCCTGAAGAGGTCCTCATTAATCTCACTTGCGACGCCTAGAATCTGAGGACAACATACAGCAGCTATATTAAAACGTCTGTGCCTAGAGAACATGGTGAGTGTGTATGCTGTAAGGGTTTTGTGTAATATGTAGTGTTAAATGACCAAACGGAAAGTGTGGTAGAATCTTGGATTAACATGTCTGTCTATACTTTCTGCGTAGGATGTAGACTGGGATTACGAGTTTACGAGAGTTGTGTCTCCATAATGAGTGCAATATTTTTGCGACGAACGTGTAAAAATATATCTGATAGTATTAATATTAGATGTTTTTTGTTGGGGTTCGGTCAAGGGAGATACAAAAAATACAATTTAAAAATGTGAATTTTTATCAATTATCTGCCAATTTTTCTGCTTACATTGCAAGCCATCTTCAGGGCTGTTGAAATGCAATGTCATATGAATAAAAAAAAATTAAATGATTTACATTATTATTACATAGAATTGCCGTAACCAAATGTAACGTGATATCAAAATTATGAATGTAGTAAAATATATTTAAAAACTAAAAAAAAAAAAAAAAAAAAAATTCACAAAACCTACCTAAAAGCGAGGTTTGAACTTGTGAGAGATTTTTGAGACTGACAACGTGAATGGTGGAAGGGTGGGGGGTAATTACAAAGGGAGAGCGGCTTACATCAAAGGCGGCAATGCCAGGAAAATAGGTAGGACATTATTGCGGATAAGTAGCTTCAAGGAACTAGAAGAAATGTTTGACAGGTTTATTTTGAAGGAAATGGAAAGGAAAATGGTTTTTCAGAATGTTGAAAGTGTTTGATTCTACGGGAAATTGAGTTTTTAGGTTGCCTAATGTAAGAACCATGGCAATAAGGAGTGAACAAGGAATTTTATTTTTAAAAACACATTCGTTCTGTTAGAAAAAGGAGATGGAGGATCCCTTAAATGATCTTAGACCATTCCAGTCTGAAGAACTGAGAACTGAGTTAATCACGAAAGAAATTGCAGGTCGGGGTAATTCTTCTCCCCCCCCCCCCAAACCCATTTTCTCTCTTTTTTTACGCTCTTTAAGGGATCATAATGTTTTTCAACAAGGCCTTCTCTAGTTTTCGTCGTTTTATCGCCTTTCGCCTTCGTATTTTCTCCTTTCTCGTCACATGGAAATTAAAATAATAAATTATATTAAATGAAATTACCAGAGTTCCGCCAGAGTACTGTGTTTGAAGGCAAGTTAACTATGATTTAATTTTTATACTTGTTTTAAATGATAGCCCTAATTTGAGTGTAACGTAGCTAAAAATAACCAGCTGTAATTTATTGATTAACATGAAATATTTAAATTTAATGTGACTATATTGTTTATACATGTATATATATAATTTGATTTTATATGCTTTATATAATTTTATTTATGTTATTCTGTTCTACTATATTTCATTCTGTTATAGTATAGATGTTAAGGCATACATAACCTTCAAGTGGTTATAAATTATATTTTGTTCCATTTGGAAATAATTTCTTTCAATTAAAAAAATTTTTTACAAAATTAAAATTAAAGAAATCACTGTGCTAATCCGTACAATTTTATCCTCTGAGTAAGATGCTTGGGCGTTTAGACAGAAACGAGTATGAAAGACAGCTGTTAACACTAAAATAAGTATTGACTTAAAATACTTTAAATTATATTATCTACTTTGAAACAAGCATAGATCAATTAAATACATATTTTATGACTCTTTATTTTCTGCTTATAGTTAGGATATACGAAATGGCAAATGAGCGATATCCTGAAGTGATAACAAAAGAAGTCATACAAGCAGAAGTCTCCCGGATGACGAGAGAGGATGAAATACCAAGCAAATATGTCAGCCCATTGAATGCAGATATAGAACAGCCTATTGCTACAAGAGTTGAAATCAAGTTTAAGCTGAAATGAATGTCGAAAATAGAGTAAGATTTGTGAAATTTACTCTTCAATTAGACAAAAACAATTTTATATTATTAAATTATCATATTCGTAATTAATATTATCTTCTTTAGAGAAAGAGAAAACTGCTAGGGTTAATCTATCAGCCTTTAAAAATTGTGATTTTAGATGTCTCTTGTACAATACAAAAGATGTGGCATTTCCTAGACGAGTGGTTAAGTTTATGGTCAATAAGAATAAATTGTTTAAGTAATTCAGTAGACTAATTCCTAGTCGGAAAATTCACATATATCTTAATGATAAGGACTAGAGATCTCTCTCTCATTTAATGAAGAAATATCTCGATCACCACCTGATTTAGATAGGAAAGATCAATTATAAATAACTGATGATATGAAATATAATTTTTTATTTTATTTTAAGTAAAATCGTTGCTATTATTGTTATTGTTGTTTAAATTTTTCACTATTACACTTGTCATTAATAACTAGTTAAGTTTAGTATAACTAATAATGCTAAGGGGAAAAACGCTATTTCGACCCCAAATTTTGTCGCATTAAATATTTTTAATAGTTAAATAAGGCCGAATTTTGTATTTATGAAATGTTTTAATTTAATTGTATCTTGTGTAATTAATGGTACTCTACACTCGAGAAAGCCACTGACTCTTGTTGTTCTTAGTGGTGTAGGTTTTGTATTAGTTTTAATAAAGATGAATAGAAATGAAAAAGTTAACAACATAAGTTGAGTCGTTCAAGACTCAGCCTTAGAGCGTTAAGTTTTTCACCATATTACTCGTTCAGGTATTTAATTTAATATATTTAATTTACTTATATCTATGTCCACATTTGATGTATCTGTTCTGTATACGCAGCTCTTGCGTGATTAAATATTTTATTTTAATTTAACTTCTTAAACTTTAATTTAAAAATTATTTTTCAGAACTGTTCAGAAAAATACAGTAACTGACTATTCTACAAAGTTAAAAGAGGCTTACTGGTTAGGTATTTAGGGGAAGGAAAGAAACAATTTTTTTTTTTTTTTTTTTTTTTTTTTTTTTTTTTTTTTTTTTTT
>KZ809180.1:18174-30898 GCA_000696205.2 Oncopeltus fasciatus | reverse complement strand
ATATATATAAAGTGAGGAAATCAATCATTTAATATTAAAAATAAATTTAAATCAAATATCAGTTATGTAATAAAATTTATAATATTTTAATGCCTATTTAGTATCAGTAAGGTGAAAAGGAGGGTTCTTGGCACATGCAAAAGGGGAAAGTGACGGACACTATGGTTTCCCACCCCAAATTCATACCTCAAAACCTACCTCTTGCGATCAAGATAGCAGCACTTAGTGTTTCACGCCAAATTTCTATGTCTACCTCATCGCAAAGTAACGTCATACAACAGAGGAGCGAATTTCCACTGTTAATAGTGTCCATTTCCTACCTAATTGCTTGTAACGTCATATGAATGATGAGATTCTAAGGCGGAATTCCTACCTCATCTCATGAGAAGTCATAGGAGCGAATTTTTCTCAGATAGGTCTCCAGAGACTTTAGCGATTTTTTCCTAATTGCATGTGACATTGTGACCTGCCCCGGGATCCTTAAAGATTTTAACGAAATTCCTTGAAACCATAACATAACATTCCCAGGCAAATCCCCCAGAGAGTATAGTTGTTAAGGTACTAGACTCCTGAGCCAAAGACCCAAGTTCAAATCTCACAGCGCATGGTAAATTATTTTCCTTCAGTGCTCCTGTTTTTAATGACCAATTGGAGTCCCAGCGTGCTCTTAGGGAACAACCAGCCCTAATTGGGTGCCATTTTTCATTAAATGGGGTAAAAATCAGGGCCTATATGGCCTGTAGTAGATTTGTTTATTTAATTAATTATTATAGTCCCCCATGAAACGTATCCCCCAATACTGTGTTATGTGTTTTAGGATTTTTGACCAATCATCCCCAGAGAATATCTTACCTAATAAGCCACCCTTTGGAAGTGTGTGGGGGACTTACCCCCTCCCTCTTGACTGTATGTGTATTAACATTGACTTGGACTCCCACAATATTTTATTTAAATTATTCTTAATCCCCAATGGAGATCCCCCAATACTCTGCTATAATGTGTTTAGAGGTTGCCAACCTATTCTAAACATCAATGACACAACTGAAGATTATATTCGACGTTCAAAAAATACATATTATTTAGAGGATTTTCTTTTAACCTTTGTCCCCTAGAATTGGGCATATTGTTGAATGTAACTCAGAAGATGCATCTATAGGTAGGATCAATTACTTCGTGGTTCCTAGGAAATTCTCAAGAGGTGTTGGTCAATGGTCAATGGGGTCAAATCACATAATAACAAGGGGGTAACTCCATATGCCACGTGACCTTCCATATGTTCCTAGAAAATACGCCTAAAAATCCCTAGAGGCTGTGAGGTCAAAGGTCAAAAGATAAACCAACAACTTGGGAGGGGATTAACCCCCTCAAAGATAATATTCTAGGTTATTCCCCTGGGTAGGTTACGTGATGGTTACAAGGGAAAATACCCTGGAAGGTTATTGAGGAAATTCGCTGAAATCTCTTAGGACTCTCCTAACTCGGAAATTCGCTAAAATATTTGGGGCCCTTGCGGGGGTTGGTCGATTCTATGACGTCACCAGCGATAAAGTAGGGAAAATCGGTAAAATATCTATGAACTTGTTAAAAATTCTCTCCTTTTGTGTAACGTTACCAGATAGGAAATTCGCTCCTATGACATCCCCTGTGATGAGGCAGACATAGAGGTTTGGTGTGAAACCCTGAGCGCTGCTATCTTGATCGAATGAGGTAGGCTTAGAGGAAATAATTTTTGGCGGGAAACCGACATTTCCTTCTTATGTATCTTCCAGAAGCCCTTTTTTTATCCTACTAGTGTTAATATTTAAATTGGCCAATAGAATAGAATTTTATATTGAATACCTTGTTCTTCCTTTTAAAAATGACTTCTAGAAAACAAAAAATATTTTTACAGGTAATTTTAACTCTAATGATCACGCATATTCGCAAGTCGGAGTGATTTTTTAAATTGTTTTATACAAACACATATGATAAAAATAACACAATAAATAGCAAGGCTTAGAAATGCTTTCCCATTCGAAACAGGATTCAAGGCGCCTGATTGACTAAAAGATTAGTAAAAAACCTTGTCTGTGCCAACATTACAGAACGGTATGCTGTGAGAGGCTGATTTTATCAGATAGACTGAAATGCTCTATGAATGACGAGTGATTTCAGGGTCACTACTTAAATAAAATAATAATTGACGCAAAATAGAATTGCTAAAAATAAATTATATCTTAGATTTCAAGAAATATGTGTGTGTGTGTGTGTGTGTGTGTATGTATAGCGAGAGAGAGAGAAAGAGAGAGAGAGAGAGACAATCTTTTGAAATTTTTAAAGTTCCCTCATGGTACTAAATTATAGGAAATCTGCTGAAAACAAAATTCCTTAGAAATACCTATATTCAGGTTATAAATAAAACCTAAAATATATCTAATCATAACATTACGAAAATTTTCATGGATAATAAAAAGGCTGAGCGATTGACGTTAAATGTGTTTTATTCTAAGTTTGAACAATATTTATTATTCTTGAAAGAGATATGACTTTTAAAAATACTAATGTAATGCATTTCTTTAGGTCGTTGAGAAAGGATTTAAAATGCTACGAAGGAAAAATGAGTAACCAAGCCTTAATTACTGCGTGCGTTTCTCAATAGCGCACGCAATTCCTTGGTACCAGTAATCCAAGTGTGTTGTCTGTAAAGTTCACTATCCTGGGCTCGTTGAGAAGCAAGAGTTATGCCTTTTGTCGGAGGCCAAGGTCCCCGGAATGAAACCGAAACCCCAGTGAGAGTAACCTCGAGCCACGGAAACTGGATCCCGCTAGGAGAGGATTACTGTCCCCAGACAATGTGTAACGGCGGGCCTCCAACCTTCGCCATCACGAAATCTGGTGGACTCCTCTGTCGTGTTTCCGCCCCAAGTAACCTCCATTGAGCTTCGATATTTCGACGTGTTTTCCACTTATCGATACTTTCATGGTCGATAATGGTCCGCGTTGAAGCTCATTACTGAGCCTTAGCCTCCTTCCGCCAGCCATCTCTGTTTTCAGCTGCAACCTTTCAAGAGCAGCTTTCCTAACCATGCCATCCAGTGCACAAGAGAAGTGACTCCTTCAACCATGTCACGTAAAGCTGCGGGTTCAAATCCATCCTAACTTGTACTAAGCCATGGCTATTTAGAATGGAAATAGCTTCTCTTTCCATGACCTTTAGTATTTGAAAGGGAAGTAGAAAAAAAAAAAAAGAGCAAAAAAAACCATGCTATCCACCCATATCAGCTTGGGCCTACCCACTCTATTAGTCCTGTGCTGTTCCTTCACCATGAATCTCTTTGAAATTTTCTCATCTGACATACTAGCTGCATAACCACCCCACCTGGTCCTGCCTGATACTTGATTCTTCTGATGATATCTGCTACATTGAAAAGATATTTAAACCTATGGGTTTTCCTTCTTTTTTTTTTTTTCAGTCTCCTCCTTCTTGGTATGGGCCGAGGGTCAAATGGAGTATTTTCAGCTCCGAAAAATTGCATCGTATTTGCATCTTTTTTGGAAATTATCCAACCTCCAGATCACATTGGATATTCCATTCAAAAAAATTTTTTGGGAGTGTGATATGGAGAAAAAGCTATCTCTTTTAAAGTAACTTTGCCATATCCTAATGTAAATAGAGGGGTAAGAGTTAAGCACGGAGTTATCACTCATTTTGCTCAACTTAAACCTCAAAGACATTGCCAAAAATGGTTACTTGATCCATGTACATTATGATATATAATTTTGTATTGCATACAACACTCCGTAAATCTTCTTGATCGTAAGGTTACTCAGCAATGCTGCATAACTTCTAGCTAAACATTTAAGGAGTTTTATTCAAAACAATTTATTTTGTTTTCTCTATGCTGTCTCTAACAAAGGATTATTTTCAAATATTACTTATGGATTCGATTTTCTTCTATTGGTATCAACAGACATTACTCTAAGAGTTTTTAAAAGTATTGTATTAAAAGTGTTCAAGAACAAGAATAAACAAACAGAGGTGTTCGAATGACAATTGGTTCCACATCCTGAAGCCGGAAATTTTAATCAGATTTCTTATATCTTATTTAAATTGAAATAAATAAAGTTTTATGTCTCATTTGACTTTGTTAGCTGGGAAGGACGAAAAATAGTCTGAGGTCAAGCTTGAGAAGGTAAAATAGCTAATTGTAGCTTTTAGGCCGTTATAATCACAAATTTGGTTTTCGATACGAGCAGATTTCCTTTTAGGAAAACTAAACTATTTTCCTTGGAACCAAGACGTGACTTTGTATATACCAATATATACATATGTGTGTGTGTGTGTGTGTGTGTGTATGATCTGGATGAGCTCTAGCGTCCGCTATTTAATAAATTATTAATTCAAATTCCATTTTTCAGCTGTTTATTTTACAAATCATTGGATACATTCATTAACGGCTAAAAACTATAATTGGTAGGGGGGATATAGAAAGAGACCAAAATTTAGCATCATCGCTATTAATAATATTACGAAAAAATTAACAGAACAGTATGTATTTAAAGTGAAATTATTTAATATCTTTATTTAATATTTTTTTAAAAAGAAAAATGCACACTAAGAAAGGTATTTTGGAATGCAATTTCGTGAAATAGGTGGGACCTCGCATTTTATAAAGCTAGAAATCAAATTTGGTACTTACGTTTTTCAAGGGTTTGTAGATCGGGTAAAAAATAGGGGGCTTAGTGGGAGACCAAAATCTGTGATAATAATATTTTGTTATCTAAATTTAAAAAAGTTAATATATCATATTAGATGTTAAATGTTTTTATTTTAAGTGTAATAATAAAGAAATATTCGAATATAGCAAACTGGGCAGCCCAAAAAAATGCTTATTTCTTATTTCTCCGGCTTGTAAATTAATTTTGTTCTCTTGACTCATTTAAAGGACGAAAATGCAGCTTCTGCGTGACGTACTGTTTTTCTAATTCATAAAGATATCAATAAAGATCAAATAACTTTTACCTTGGGGGGGGGATTAAATCAGTCAAATGACAGTTTTGAATTTATTAACTTTACGTCCATGTAGATAAAGACGTATCTTAATTGTACGGACTGTGCTGTTCCATCGGTGAATAGGTGTTGATCGGTTGACCTTTACACACAAATAGTGCACGCACTTAAACTGCGTTTCGCGATCGACAGAAATCTACTCATGCCTACGTGCTTGTGTGGATATCTCTTACAGTAACACTTCTTCGGGATCCTCATTTTTCACTTTACACACTATTCCTTACTAGCTTTTCGTGAAGGCTGTTGTAGTTGCTACAGTAAAGGAGGCGATATAAATTTTTTAGAATATATTCATAATTGATAATAATATTCACAAAGAACATGGCAAGTTTGTTTCGTTGTAGATGTTTCGTAAGCCGCTTACAAATATTTAGATTAAAAACTTAAAACAAGTGAAAAGACAGCGTATTTTTTTTTTCACTCGGTTTAAACAGAAGAACTCACTTTCCTTCAACTAAAATGTCCTCTGCTAAATTAGGCCTCGTCAATATGTAAAACTTGGCCTGGCCTTATTATTAATCCAGTCTTCTTGGTTTGTTCGAAAATAATTATTCATTGCGTATTAACAGAAGTATTAGCATGCAGATGTTACGGTTACTGTTAGACAGGCAATATTTTATTTTATTTAATGATTCTGAATGCAATGTGTCTTAGAAGAAATTTGCATTATCTGAATTTTCATCTGTTCTTTAAAATTTAAAATATTTTAATTTATAGAAAAACTAACCCTTTCTCATTGATGGGACTGCACAAACTATCAACGGCTCGATATTGCACTAAGTCATTGTTTATAACTAATTTATGAACTTGAAGAACTAGTTGTTTCATAGCAAAATTAAATTAAATGTGGCGTATAGCTTACCTCGAAAATATTTTTTTAAACATTTTATATCTTAGAAATTTAAATTCACAAAAGGCATTAAACTATAAAATAAAAAACAAATGCATGTTTAATTAAAAATGGATATTTACCTGCAACAAATCAATCACTATTCATTGTGTCCTTTTTGGCGTTAGAAGATTTGATCTGTCGTAATTTTTCAAAAACTAAAGCTTAACAGAACTTTCCCATTGGAGATCTCACTAACAATCTAAATTAGTTTTAAAAAATAGCATTAGCTTTAAAGAGAGAGCTTAAAATCTTAGTCCTTTTGTTAAATTCTCTTATTGTTGAATTTTTTTTAAAAAACCCTATTAAAATTTGACACAATCCTGAATCTTATCCATACATTCACGAAGCATAAGATCATCAATCAGTCAATCTTCGTCTGAATACTAAAAATAATGCATAAAAAAATAAATGATCCAAGATAATAATAATCTTAAAAAATAAATAAATCCAAGCACTCCAATTATTATGTTAAATCGTTCTATTTTAAAACCATTAGCAATTTAAAATGCTTCCAGTTAGATGTCATTAGACATAAATGTTCTACATGTTTTTACTTTTTTTTAATTATTTTTTTTCTTCAAATTTTATGGAAAGTATGACACTGTAAACCTAAACAGACATTTCAACAAATGCGTGTCATCAGCTTAACCGTTTCCTTCAAAAGTTTCATTTGAGGAATCAATAGGTTAATGATATTAACATCTAAAAAAAATGGCTTGTTCAATTAAAATATATAAATATACCTAGGGCCTTAATACTTCAAGTACAAGGCATTTTGGAAATATTTATATTGCAAAATATACATTTGATGGTTATTCTACATTAAAAAGGGGGGGGGGGGACAACTGTCTGCAAAGATTCATATACTGTGCGCATAATTATGCTGTTGTGAGTAATATTTTGTAAAATTTTTTACAGATACAACCATTCTTCTTTATCTGATATTCAGAGTTTATGCTTTCTATGGCCTATTATAATGATCAATGTAAAAAGTAATTGTTTATTCCTTACCCAATCGTTGCTTCATAAAAAAATGGACATACTTTTAAGTCGATGACTTCATATCTGATTCCCTGTTCAAGATACACAAAATAGATGAGTTAGTGACCATTGATTATTGGTGTGTCGCAAGGCTGCATTCTACCTTCTCTTTTGTACAAGTCCTTCCTCGGGATAGTCACACACGGTTGCAAAGAACGCCTTTAAGGAATACAATAGAGATTGCTTGGACGATTACAGAACCAGGAGTATGCGGGTGACGTGTGTCTCTCTGCATGCCGTTTCTCTTTTATCTGCGGCTCCACCGTCATTTTTGAACTACATCCCATTTTTGAATGAAATTATTTCGGTTGAGTTAAATCTGGTTCAATATTTTGATCTGGACTCGTTTTGCTAAACAATTTTGATCATGATATTGCATTTTGAGGTTTTATGAATGTTTTTTTTTTTTTCATTTATTAATTAATAATTCACTATGAGTAGAGAATTTATGTAAGAGTTTGGTCAAGATTAATTCAGAAAATACAATCTTTAAAAAATGTGTACATTTAATTATCTCCCGATGTTTCGGTTTACATTTTAAACCATCTTCAGGGCTATCATGAAGGCGAGAGGAGACGTCTTGCCATCTGAATCAAATGTTCATGGCTGAGTCACTCTAATCTTTATGACAGTCCTTAAGATGGCTGTACAATGTAAGTACAACGTCGGCAGTGTATAACGTCGGCAGGTAATAAAATATACAAGTTTTTTTTTTAAAGTTTTTTTTATTTTTTTTTTTTATCAACTTTGACTGAACCCTAACAAAACTTCTCCACTAATAATCTCTACGGTCGAAACTTTCAATTTTATCTCAATTTACTAAATTTTTCGTAATTTACTGAACTTATTTTTCAACTTTTGATAATTATAATTTTTTCCGTAGATTAACCTTTTTACTTCGTAGATAGTAAAGTCAGCGGGGTCCACATTGGGGAATATACTCTCCGATTAATTAAAATCTACTACGTACCGACAATAGATAATAATATAGGCTATAGTTATACAATAATTATTTTTTTATATTATTATTTAGCTTAATTCTCTCAAGAAAATACAAACTTCATGTTCCTAAAATTTTACTATACTAGAAACGTCAATTACTCATTGATCCTACTGAAAAGCAGCTAAAATATTGGTAATACTGTATCATAATTATGCAATATACATATAACATAATAATCTTGTAAAACATTTAGTAAATTATATGTTTAGACGTGAATCAATCTTTCTCTTCGCCAAATCATTTATAGTTTTTCATGTAAATTTCTAGACAAAAGTAAGAGTTTCAGTACTAACATTTATTAACAAATAGAGAGTTTTTTGACCGTAGATATTATTATTAGATGATCTTAGTTGGGGTTCGGTCAAATTCATTTTACAATCCCAACTAAAATCATCTAATAACTTTTATTATGTTTACGGCTTACTCAACCTATCGGGGCTTTTTATTGATTTCAATATTCTCTACGTATATTTGTGTGGTTTTATACCATATTTCTTAATTTCCTGAAAGGGCACATTTATTGTACTTACATAATAAATTATTAAGTTTTTATATCAATTTTTTGGAGTCATGAAAATTGCATGGTTTAATTGTATTCAATCAATCTTCAAAAAAATTGTTGGGAATAACCAATTAATTTTTCAAGTTATTGGTCACATTGCAGACATTTATAGCTGAATACATCTGTAATTTTGGGCCTGCGTAAACTAAAAAGATTTCTCAAGTTTTTCATTAAAATTTCATGAAGTCTGTAAGCTAAAAAATTTCCTCAGGGACTTACTTGATAAATATTTGGAGTTGATCGAACTTATAAGAATCTAGTGTTCCAAAACATGTAATTCTACATTTTTATTAGTCCGATTTCGTTCAGTGACGTTTTCATTCGTTCTTTTTACATCTTAGATTGACATACGAAATTGTATGAGGAAAAACAATTGCTTTCGCCATCTAGGCCATTAAAAAATTAAGCTTCATATCCCACTTCTAGTTGTTTGATGAGGAAGTACTTAACATTCTTTTTTACCAAGTAATAAATCTGACTTCCATTGCTTTAAACTGAATGTTTTTTCTACTGTAGTAAAGAAACGCACTTTCATAAAGTAAGTTAAATTAAACGAAACTATTAATTGAATTAAAAATTTCGATCGGGTATTTTTAACTACCTATTCCTAATAAGCCATTTCTTCTGCATGTTTCCTTTTTATTTATTTATTTGTAGTATTTTATATTACAACCCAATATGAACAATATTTTGTAATTTCATTACATTGTAATGAATAAAAATTGACACATAATGAAAGCTACACATGTGGAGACTAAGTTTCCAGTAACACCACTCTTAAATTAAAATATTTTCCCAAGATGTCCTTTTTGAGTTAGCGGGGAGGGTTGTAGGGATTACAGTTGGAGGATAAGGTTTGGGTGGAATGACAGTTGACTATGGTAAAGTGAAAAGAGATAGAAAATGAGGTCTTAGACTGAAGGGAAATTATAGTCAAAGTGTAAGGAACAGTTGAATATATAATAGGGAACACTTGTAATTATTCCAAGGATTTAGGATTGAGAGATTTGAATTTCTTGGATGCTGGATAAAAGATATTGGGGCACCCCAGAGTTCCACACTGTCCAAATTGGCATTTGTTTGTTGTCTATTCTAAGATTTGAATTCCTATTTATTAGTCTGTTTGGTAGATTTATAACATCGCTTAAGTTCTTGTTTTTCAATTTTACTATGCTCGCCTCATGTGAATCATGAGTCAAGATGGTACCCATAGTAATATCCGGAAGTTAAGAGTGGTATGGGAAATCATCTGTGTTTTACGTTATCGGGAAAGGTTTTTTTTTACGTAATTGGAAATTAGCAATTTATGCTGTGTATAAAATTGATATGATGGGCCTAAGCGCTTAATCTTGGAGAGCTCTTGCTTCAAATTAGATGTAATCAGAGTAATCAGCTGCATGACTCCTAAAATAGTTATTTTGTCATTAACAAATCTGAGCATGCTTTATTCGTCTTGATTAAATATTAAGCCCTCTGAAAAATAAAAAAAAATCTTATTCAAATTCGTCTTCGACATTTCACGTAATCTTCAGATAGCCCGATTATGCTCACTCTATCCTTTCTGTACTTACACACACACACGCACACACACACACACTTATATACATACACTAATTACACTGGAAAACTGTTGAGTTAGATTTTTTAGCTTTTTTCTATAGAATTAAGCATGGGGGTCTCAAAATGGTTTTTAGTTTTCTTTTATCACGTTACGTTCGGTTTCTATGTGGGGGGGAAGGGGCATGGTCTAGACCTGCCTGTTTAGTTACGTCAGTTATACTTCGGTGAAACGTTGTGTGTCGGTACGCAGTATTTAGTATTTCGTTACGGAAGTGTACAGAACTACATAGTGTGTTTGAACTGAAACGTTTCCTTATGGCTACCTCTGCTCCTACACGTCGAAAGTGCGAAAACATTCCCTATTCATTTTGTTATATATGTGGCAGTCTTACTATTCCCAGTCAAAGGACAAACATCAGTACATTTGTCAGACAATCATATTTTGCCTATTTTAAAGTGAATCTTGGTGATCGGGGCGCCGGGATAGCTCAGGGGATCCGTACGGGTCTCGCAATCCTGACGCCGCGGGTTCAAATCCCGCCCAGGTCAATCTTTTATTTATAATATAGAAGGTTGTCCTGAGCCATGGGTGTTTAAAATAGGGTGGCAACCTGTAGATAGCCCCTCCCTCCAATGACCCTAAGCGGTTGCAAGGGAGGCTAACACAGGGAAAAAAAACAAAAAAAAACTTGGTGATCAAGATAAAGCATGGGCACCTCATAAAGTGTGTAAGCAGCGTGTTGAGGGTTTACGGATGTGGACCAAGGAACACGTGCTAAGCTTCTATTTGGTATACCTAGGATTATGCGCGAGCCCAAAGATCATTCAAGTGATTGTTACTTTTGTATAGTGGAAACATCAGGATATAACAAGAAAAACAAATGTAAAATAAAGTATCCTAGTTTACCGTCAGCTATACGCCCAGTACCGCATTCAGCCAAAGTCTCCGTGCCAGTTTTCAATGAATTTCTCTCTTTGGAAGAAGGGGAATACGGATATGTCATTCAAAAACATTGTTAAAGACTTTTTGGAAATACACGAGCATTGAATTACTCCGAAATTGTCCAGTAACTCTTGGAAAGCTTCCGAAAGCTAGGTTGAGACATGTGCATTACATTGCATTTTTTACATAGCCACTTTGCTAATTTCCCGGACAATCTTGGTGCAGTGAGTGATGAGCAGGGTGGACGTTTCCATCAAGATTTTAGGGTCATAGAAGCAAGGTATCAAGGTAGATGGGACGTACATATGATGGTTGACTATTTTCGAATGTCAACGCGAATGTACACAAACTAAACACTCCAGAAAAATTGTTAATTAAAGATTGTTAATCTTAATTTTTAAGTACTGTTCATTAATTATACAAGTTTATACATATGAACTCGATTTAACTTACATTAATTTAATTACATTGTTTAGTAAACTGTATATTCGGTACGTTTTTACTTTATGTTCTTTTAAATGCATGATTTTTATGATTTCTGTGGATATCCGTAGTTTAAAAAGTTGACGTGATTGACACGAGGTTATTCTCAGATTCAGACGGCAAGAACTAGTGAGAAAACAGTGCCAGTTCTAACTCAACAAAAATGTGTTCCCCAGTGTTATTTTAAATACTGATATGATCATATATGAACTGTTTCCTACAGTAAAGCGGTGATCCTATATAATAAATAAGGTAATTATTTTGATGATAAACCGTATATTGGATTACCTTAAATTAAAAGCCTTTTAATGCCAAGTGTAACGCGACCTGTTCTCTCTCCTGCAATGACGATTCTATTACAATAAAAAGTTATTACAACCTTTCCCTGGCTCTATACAAATCCTTATTGAAGGCCATTCCCTTTCTCAAAGGTTCAAATCTGTAAGGAAGATATAAAGCGATCACTGAAAATTGATCAGTGTAACCTAATAGGGCAACGAGTCGTTGCGTAGTGTCGTAACTCCATTGTCTCGATTCATACTACTTGTTTAGTAAAACAAAACATTATTTGAGACTTTTGTTTTTAATTTTATTATGTTCTGACAAAGGTCATCTTACTACCTTCAGATTGAATGCCTGCAGCCAAGGTTCTTATTCGCATTTTAATACAAATTTTACAGGCTCTGTTTGACTTTGATAATGATGTTTAATTAATACTTTTATGAGCTTGTTCAATCCCACTCACGATATTAATAGGGCTTCATTAGATATTGTTCCAAAAATGAGTGACTATTTTTTTTAATAGGGGTTGTACTATAAATAGTTCAACTTCCATTGAAAGCACACGTAAATGCTTCTCTTTAAAAAAATAGTTACTGCTATTAACATAACCAGTTAAACATAATCTTATTGAAACCTTTTTTCTATTTGTGAAACAACTAGGGTAATTTTATCTAATATTAATTCCACTTATTCTGGCCAAATTAGCAAATAAATTTGTCAGATTAGTAGAAATTTTGTAGTGGCTGCAAAAAGAATATTGCCAAAACAAATATTAGTCAATTTAACTTCGAAGTTGGCAAGTTACCAATTCTATGTAAATCAAAGTTTAATTATTTCTGAAACATGCCCTAGGGCACACGTATTTCTCAGTAATAAATACATAGATATTAATATCAAATATATATAAT
>KZ809179.1:95325-124930 GCA_000696205.2 Oncopeltus fasciatus | reverse complement strand
GAGAGTCGACAAAATGTATGACAATGTCAGCTCCCTTGAGTACAAGACGAAGTTCTCGCCTTTCTCGTGGGTTAGACTCTTGCTAGTGTAGAGGGAATTGAATAAGACAACTAGCACGTCCTGGTAGTATAACTGGAAAGTACACCGGCCCGGATAGCAGGAGATCCAGGTTCGATTCCTGACTGGGACAGATAGTTTTTTATATTCTATTCCCTCTCATTAATTGTATGACAAGAATTGTCCCATACTCAGATATACACACGAATAAGAATCCACGCCATTACAGTAAAAAAAATAAATAAAACAATTCATAGAAAAAATTGTCTATGAAAAACAGAAATTACGATTCACATCAATGAGAAGATATAATAAAATCTAACAAAAATATTTCCAAATTTCTTGAATTTTTAAAAATAAAAATACTTTGAAATGAATGTTTTTCAGGGTCATTGAAGATTGTGACATCTCCACCGATTAGAAATTTAATTTTTGCACAACAAATAAAAGGAAATAATTGGCAGAAGTTTTAATTGCTTAGAATGCTGAAGGAGAGGCGAAAGGATAATTAAAATATAGATGCCATTTTATTTATACAGAAAATGAGTAATCCATTGCGAAAATTTAAAGTGCAAAAAAGGTTATTTTACTACAGTATAATCGCTAAAAAAAAATATAAAAAATTAAGAGTTCACAATAGGAAAATTTTACAAAAAAATCTTTTCCAAAGTAACAATAAACAGTAATTATTAGACATTGTATCATACGGGAAAAAAACTCTCCTTGACACATACGGTCAAAAAACTCTCCTTTTGAGTAATTATTAGATGTTTTTTTGTTGGGGTTTGGTCACGGTAGGTCAAAAAAATACAAATTAAAAAAATGTGTATTTTTTTTAATTATCTGCCAAAGTTTTGGCTTACATTGTAAGCCATCTTGAAGGCTATTTTGAAGGCGAGAGGGGACGTCGTATCAGCAGGATCCCATTTTCATGACTGAGAGGTAGGGTTTGCNTTATTTTTAGTTAAGTGTTAGTCTCCCACTCAACCACTTAGGGTCATGGAGGGAGGGGCTTTCTAAAGGTTGCCACCCTCTTTCTAAACGACCATGGCTCAGGACAAGCTTTTATTTATAAATAAAAGATTAACCTGGGCGGAATTAGAACCCGCAGCGCCAGGATTGTAAACCCAAATGGATCCCATGAGCTACCCTGGCGCCCCCTTTGAAATTTTTATTAACATTTATGTTTTAACCTACATCATTATGTTGAACTTGTTTTAATTTTCTTAGATTTGTGATGTAATTAATGCATAAGGTCAAGGCGAAGTGTAATGTATTGTTCATGCAAATAGTTCTCATGTGGATGTAGAAAGTAATTTGTTTGTGCTAGGAAACTATGGAATTTATAAGAAAGAAAAATTGGAAGATAATAGAAAAGAAGCATCTAGATAAGATTTAATAGCCTGCCATCTTTCAGAAAGTTCATCACAGAGTCGATGACTTTATCGTCATCCAAGAGAATTTCGTCTAGAGTCCCATTTAAGTTATATTTATTCCTTGTTTCTTCATAGTTTGGTATGTTTATTCAGAAGAAATAAATATTACTTACTACTTAAGAAACATTATCAACAAATGAATGAGTTAATGTGTCGACGATTTTGTTTTGTTTAAATTAACAAGTTTAAATTCAATAAATTAAGAGTTTGAAGGTGTAAATTAAGCACTGTTTCCCCACTTGATGAATTCCACATGCATTTAAACTAATACTGTTAAACGCTTTGTCTTTGTTTACTCTCTGGTTCATTTAACACTCCCCCTTTAGATAAATATTATTCTTCGTTTATACTTTTGTTTCTGAGCCTATTTAACGACCGCTACAAACTTTTACGCTACAGTTTATTTATTTTTATTTTTGAATATGATTTTTTAAATTTAAGAATTAAAAAAAAAAAAAAATTGTAGAAAATATCTGCAAATTATGAAGAGATGCTAATACTGCACCTTTCTTTATCTACATAAAGGGAATTTATCAAAATCAGCAAGAATTTTTAATAATTTAATTTGTTTAAGAATAATTTACAAACTTTTGCTTTATACATTTGTCGTTAATTTATTATATTAATTTTTATACGTTTATATTGTTTATATATTTGTATGATTATTCGTTTCTTCTTTATGGTTTCCAGTTAAGGTTCGAATTATCTGCCCTCGAAGCTGCAAGTTGTTTATCTCTAGCCCATCGATCTAGACCAGTGAAGGTCATGGGCCAGGAAGCTAGCAAAGAATAGCTTTTTTAGTTAATATATTTTAGAGATCGTACCAATTCCTTCAATGGTATCTCTCAACGCAATGTGAATTTTTCAGTTAAACAGAGCACACGAGATGACGAATGATTCATTCATTCATAGTATATTCGTGGCATAGAGGTCACACAGGCGAGAAGTTCAGAATTCTATAGACTTACCCCCTCTCCCTTACATCCCCATACGGCAATCGGCATTTCCCTATGTCTGAGTTTGTAAACTATCCACGAGCACCAAGATAGTTTTGACATGACTCAGTAGTAGTAGCGGAGTATCAAGCTAAGATCTTCAGCTTACATGATTAAGAATATAGTGAAATCACTATAGATTATTTTACCTCAATTGCAATGCACTGAACTGAGCACAGCTAAGGCTGTCCCAGCCAGGCTCGAGCCTGGATCTCCAGCTATCCGGGCCGGTGTATTTAAAATTTAAAAGTAAATAATAAGAGTCAGTTAAACAGCTTGACAATGTCAGCTCCTCTGAGCATAAGGCGATATATTCGTCAGCCTCGGAGGTTAGACACTCGACACTAGTGTGGGGAATTAAATAACTTATCAGGCTTGTCTTGGTAGCATAAATGGTAAATACACCCAGCGGCCCGGATAGCAGGAGATCCAGGTTCGAGTCCTGGCTGGGACAGTTAGATTTTTTTTATTCTGTTTCCTTGCACTAAAAATTGTTATAACACCGTATTTTAGTTCCGCAAGCTTTTGCCAACTAGTAATGGAGTTTCCATGATATGCAAAATTAATTAGAATTACAAGGTTTGTTAATACTTTTGAGACAATACAAANATTATATTAATTTTTATACGTTTATATTGTTTATATATTTGTATGATTATTCGTTTCTTCTTTATGGTTTCCAGTTAAGGTTCGAATTATCTGCCCTCGAAGCTGCAAGTTGTTTATCTCTAGCCCATCGATCTAGACCAGTGAAGGTCATGGGCCAGGAGGCTAGCAAAGAATAGCTTTTTTAGATCATATCTTTAGAGAACGTAACAATTCCTCCAATAGTATCTCTGAAAGAGATATTTCAACGCTATGTGAATTTTTCAGTTAAGCAGAGCATACGGGATGATGAATGATTCATTCATTCATAGTAGGTATATTCGTGGCATAGAGGTCACACAGTCGAGAAGTTCAGAATTCTATAGACTTACCCTCTCTCCCTTACATCCCCGTACGGCAATCGGCATTTTCCTATGTCTGAGTTTGTAAACTATCCACGAGCTCCAAGATAGGTTTGACATGACTCAGTAGAAGCGGAGTTTCAAGCTAAGATCTTCAGCTTACATGATTAAGAATATAGTGAAATCACTATAGATTATTTTACCTTAATTGCAATGCACTGAACTGAGCACAGCAAGTATAAAATTACACAAAAAATATCTCCATGCATCGAAACAAAACTGTCTCTATTAATAATATCTTACTCATTAATTAATTGCTGAGACGGCTGTTAGCAATTTAAAACACCGTATTTTATCAATTTTTTTTGTGGTATTTAATCCCACATAAATTTTAACAATTTTTAGTGCAAGGAAACAGAATAAAAAATCTAACTGTCCCAGCCAGGCTCGAGCCTGGATCTCCAGCTATCCGGGCCGGTGTATTTAAAATTTAAAAGTAAATAACCAGAGTCAGTTAAACAGCTTGACAATGTCAGCTACTCCGAGCATAAGACGATATATTCGTCAGCCTCGGAGGTTAGACTCTCGACACTAGTGCGGGTAATTTAATAACCTATCAGGCTTGTCTTGGTAGCATAAATGGTAAATACACCCACCGGCCCGGATAGCAGGAGATCCAGGTTCGAGTCCTGGCTGGGACAGTTAGATTTTTAATTTGTTCCCTTGAACTTAAAATTGTTAAAACACCGTATTTTAATTCCGCAAGCTTTTGCCAACTAGTAATGGAGTTTCCATGATATGCAAAATTAATTAGAATTAGAAGGTTTGTTAATACTTTTGAGACAATACAAATGTTAAATTATTCCTTAATTTTTTCATTTAAAAGAATCATTAATTAAAGTTACCTGATTACTTCTAATTTGATTGATAATTAAATTACCCCCTATTTTTAATATTTATGAGAGAAAAGAAATGAATAACCATAAAAATACAAAATTTGCATAAAATATAAAAGGGAAGAAATGAATAAACCAATAAGAGATTCATTCTTTTTCTTTTATATTTTTTCTTTGCGTATTTTTATTCAGACCTTTTTTTATGCATCGTTTGTATGCTTCTTTAGTTAATCAGAACTGAAGATGATCTGAATTAATGGTCGAAACTTTGGCAATATTAATAGCTTTTTTTATTTACAATTTAGTTTTTATTTATTTAAATCTGAAGATCAAATCCGGGAACAATCCTTCCTCTTTAAGTTAGACAGTAAACAATCTCAACAATATATAAGATCTATGAGGGCAGGCTATTCAGGAATTTGGTCTTCGGATCCAAAGAATTAAAAACTGATTTATAAACAAAACACTCTTTTTTCGCCAACGTTTCGACATAATTTTCAGACCTTCATCAGGCAAACGGGTTGTTGGGAAGAAAGAGACTACTGCTCTCCAGTAACTAAATCATGGCTGATCTAGTCTTTTGTTTTTTTAATTCTTCAGCTCTCACGGCTGAATCCCCGACTAATATTATTATATTCTCTCCGTATATAGCTTGAAGGTCAACTGGTTACCATCAAATAATATAAGATATCTTTAATGCTTCAGTCGGCATGGTATGATTCTATGGACTTATATTCACAATAAATGCCAACAGCTATATGTATAAGCTTATCATGTGATAAGATATTGTTGGAGTTTCGCTGACCGTTGAGTCTTATACTAGAGAAATTTGTCAAGAATCGACCAGGATCGGAAAAAAAAATACTCCAAAATTTTTACGGGTTATTATTTTATTATTGCCGATAAATTCAGGAATTACTTTAGCTCCAGATCCTGAGATGAGTCTGACCATAAACCTCGCTAGATCTCTCCAGACATCACTATCCCCTGATGATAACTTACAAGTTATCATACTTTAAACAATTAATGAGAGGGAATAGAATAAAAAAATCTATCTGTCCCAGGCTGGGACAGATAGATTTTTTTATTCTATTCCCTCTCAATAATTGTTTAAAATTTACGTGGGATAAAAAACCACAACCAAATAAAATATTTGTTATCATACTTTCTATTATCCGTCTTCATTGGTTTCTGTAATTTTTTTTTTTTGCAGAATGAAGAAAGATAATAGAAGGTATGATAGTTCTATATTCATTGGTGGGGGAAATAACCTTTTAGATTATTTACTTACAAGTTAGGTCAAAACGTAGGCAATAATAAAATAATAACCCAACAATTTAGGAATATTTTGTTTTTCTGATCCTGGCCGAAACACTGACTGATTTCTCTAGTATACATGATAAGACATGGTTGATGGTTAGTTNGAAAGCGCTCGCCAACAGAAGATGTTTTGCAGAAACCAATGATGACGGATAATAGAAGGTATGATAGTTCTATATTCATTGGTGGTGGAAATAACTTTTTAGATTATTTACTTACAAGTTAGGTCAAAACGTATGCAATAATAAAATAATTACAATTTAGGAATATTTTATTTTTTTGATCCTGGCCGAAACACTGAGTGATTTCTCTAGTATACATGATAAGGTTAAATATAATTGCATAGTTTTCTCATACATTTGACGCTATTAACAATAAAAACATTGAATTATTTTGGATTATTTGAATATTTTGTCAGTTATTAGATGTTACAACCATTAAAGTAGTTACTACATGAGAAAAAACGCTATTTAAATATGATTTTATTATTAAACGGGTTTATATATTTTGTAAACACAATTTTTATTAATAAGCACCAATAAATGTAGGACATTGCCGGCAATAATGGAATTATATTATGATGACGCATTAGGGTGAGTCGGAGGAGAACTAGGGTTTCCTATTATCGGACGTTGTTGAGGGCCATGATACCCGTCCGACATAAAGGGCTAGACGTCAGACCCTCCGCCATTCGTTCCATTACGCTCCGGCGGGCAGAGCCTCCTGTGTACTTCACGCTATATTTGATGGGGGGGAGGGGAGATTCAGGTCCATTCCAAGAGGCGTTAACACGGCTTGAGTGTGTGTGTAGGAGCTTAACTCGGGAGCAAGACAGTCCTAAGGGAAACCACACTCAGAAAGGGCATCTAAGGGCACCGATCTGTGGTATCGTTCCTCACCTCCTGGCTTACGCCCGAAGATTAGCGTAAACTGTAATACTGGGCGAGAGTTAAAGACACTCAATCCCTAGATTTACAACATGCACTCTAACTGCATCTCTTTGTCGGCTGCACTCTACCTGCAGGTATGCATCCCTTTGGCGGCATTCCGACCCTTCATCAGCACTTTCTTTGTTTGTAAATACGAAATATACCCCGGAATCCCTGCTTCCGGCATTCTGGTGTTAGCCGAGAGTCGGTCTAGTCATAGGGTGAGAAGGCTGTCTTAGCCTTAGTTAGTAATAGTAAGACAGTTGTAAATTATAAAGTACTTTTTGTTTTGTGAAATAAAGTTTTTTCAACTATTCGTGAACAAGAGATTTAACTGAGCATAACACTACTGATCATTCATAACCCGCCAACTTCATGTACAGCACCACAATGCCCTTAACCCAATATGTGACCTCTCCGTCACTCCCAGTTATGTCACCAAAGTATATTACTTTATAATAACACAGAGTCAAGAGAGGTGAAATTGTTGTAAGTACTCTTAAATAACACAACGAAACAGATTTCAAGACTGAGATAATTTCATTGCTGGCACTAATACACATATAATAAACATTTCTTCAAGAGCTTGACCACCTTAAATAAAGATTTACCTGTTTTACTTTTATTTAAATATGTATTTATATTCGGGTACTATTTAATTCTGTCGGTAATCCAGTATCTACTGAAGGAGAAGAATTCCGCAAAGAACCTAGAGCCAAAGAGAATTATCATACCTTCCATTGTCCGTCTTCATTGGTTTCTGCAAACCATGGTTTGGGCAGAAACCAATGAAGACGGACAATGGAAGGTATGACAGTTCTATAATCATTGGTGGTGGAAATAAACTTTTAGATTATTTACCAAAGAGAATTAGGTTGAGATAGGTAAGAATTTCTGACGAGAGGTTAGTAAGGGATTCAGTCTTGAGAGCTGAGGAATTAAAAAGTAATTTCTAAAAAAAAAAAGAGTTTTTTATTTATTGGCGCCAACGTTTCGCCCTGAATTTCAGAACTTCATCAGGGCTGGGAAAAAAAACTATTGTTTACAAATCAGTTTTTATTCCTTCAGCTCCGAGGATAGAATCCCTGATTTGCCTCTCCTCATGAAGCTCAACGGTCAACTAGTTACCTCTAAAGTAATATTTATTTTGTTACCCAGCCCGAATAGGCAATTTAAAGGGGAATTCATGGCCTTCAAATTAGAAGGAACAAAAACTAATTTTTGAACACAAATTTTTTTTAGTATGACCTAGTTATCCTTGAGTAGAAGAATATCTCCCCTACGTAAGAGCATTAATCAAATTGCTAACAATGTATATGTTCCTTTATTTTAAATTTATATATGTCCAGTATTTAGGCTAATTATTACACACTTATATTGTTTATTACACTGACTTAATATTTTATTAATTTACTATTATTAAATAGAAGTATCATTCATGCTCTTGGCCTGCGAACTAGAACTCGATTTCTACAGCACTGAGCTTGAAAGATTAAAACGGATCCATTCGTCTAACCTGGCTCCTCTATATGTCATTGTTGTGTTAAAAATTTAAATTTTAAATCACATCACATCAGTGCTCAATCAAAATTTCACTTTAAATTTTACCAAGCAACTTAAAAATTATTTTATCACAAAAAAAAATTGTATTTCTTTTCATAGTGCATCACTAGACATTATGTCTCAATAAAGAAAATAACAGAAATCAGCTGCAAGAAAACATACTCTAATTAGGCGCTTGTTTCGTATTTATGAACTCAACTTTNGTAAATGCACCGGCCCGGATAGCAGGGGATCCAGGTTCGAGTCCTGGCTGGGACAGTTAGATTTTTTATTCTGTTCCCTTGCACTAAAAATTATTTATTTTAATAACCTATAAACTTTGTTTTATTTCATCTAAATATGAGACTGAATTCTAGAACAATCCTTACTCAGAAAGATCAACGGAAAACTAATTAAAAAAAAATAAATTTAATAAAAATCAAGGAGATTTCCGAGTACGTAAATGCATGAAATCTGTATAGTTTCGGCTAGTGGCCGTCAGGAGCGCTGACTGAAACCTGTAAATTAACTACTGCCACAGACTCCCGTTGATTTATGTAAGAAGGTCATAAATAAATCTTAGTAATTTTGCCCTAGTTCTTGGATATTTGCTTTAAAAATTTTTAGGGGAAAATCCCTAAAATTTAATTTTCATACATTCTAAAATGTACAGCTTGCATTCATACTGTACCATGAAAAGAGTATATTACTTGGAACTTGTTTTGACTGCAGAGGAAGAGGCATTCCAGTAGATGGGTACGGAGTTTTACCTGCACCCAACCTTCAGGCATGAATAGCCCATGGTCCATGGATGGACAGGTGGTAAAAAAAGCACCATACTCAACGCAACGAAGTGCTTCTAGGGTTGTAGAAGAGAAACTTGCCCTATAGGTAACTGTCAGGGAATTAGGAAAAGTTCTCAAGCCTCCAGGTCGATGGTCATAGTCCCCATGAAGGGCATCTAGAGATTGGGAAAAGGTTATTAAGACGTAGTGTACCTTATTCGCTTTAAAGAGTCAACTCATCCTGGCCACTCAAATAGCTGGGTTGTAACCAGATAAAAAATCTGGGAGATCCTAGCTCAACGATCAAAGAATAGGCTGTGGAAGACATGCACCTAGAAATATTGCAAACCTCATTATAAATATTTTATTTGGTTGTGGTATTGGGTCTTGTTTAGATTAGGCCCGCCAGTTATTTTATGTTTAAAAGCCTCCTGTGTACTTCACGCTATATTTGATGGGGGGGAGGGGAGATTCAGGTCCATTCCAAGAGGCGTTAACACGGCTTGAGTGTGTGTGTAGGAGCTTAACTCGGGAGCAAGACAGTCCTAAGGGAAACCACACTCANCCCAAAACCCCCCTCCGGGGAAAAATGTTGGAAAAGTACTTATAAACATTTTTGAAAAGTTTTAAAAAATTCTATCGAATTTTTTCTAAGTTTCCTTAGGTAGAATTCCTCTTTCTTCAAAAAAAATCCTGGCTCGTTGTTCTTCTTTGCATTCATTTTGTAATACTTTTATAACCGCAATTACACAAACAATACTAAATTAAATAATATTTAAACATGTGATTTTATTTCTGTATAAAATGTCAATATAAAATAACTGGCGGGCCTAATCTAAACAAGACCCGTAGTATTTTATCCCACGTAAATTTTAAACAATTAATGAGTGGGAATAGAATAAAAAAATCTATCTGTCCCAGCCAGGATCCAGGTCCGATTCCTGGCTGGGACAGATCGATTTTTTTATTCTATTCCCTCACATTAATTGATTGCAAACCTCATTTTGTGGCTATGACACTGGAAATCACCCATCTCGTGAGGATTAGAGCAGGTGAGTATTCAATGAAGAGTACTAAGCTGTAAACCAGTAGATCGTGGAAAGCAGACATTTCTCACCAAGTCCATTCCGTATGAGCTGTGTCCTGAGACCGCACCTTGAGCGAAAAGGCTTTGAATACGCGCAAACAAGATCAACTCCGTGGAAATCTGTGACAATCACTGAGAGGGAGGGGGCAGTTTTCGTCCACACGATGGAATGTAAAAGGACTAACAGATAGAAAGCTGCATGGGCCGGTGACGTATGAGGTTTTGGTTCGTTGGTTTTAGTTCCGGTCCGCCGTCCGCGCTGGAGGTCACCGTGATTTTTAACAGAAAATATAACAGGCGCCTTTAACTGAGATCCAGCATTGACACAAAGCACTATTAGCAGTATCTACGTTCAGTCACATAAAAATGGTAGAACAAATCTACACTAAAATTTTGTTGTAAATTATAAATCAAATTTTAATTGCCTTATAAAACATAAATATTTTATTTGGTTGTGGTTTTTTATCCTAACAATTTTGTTTTAAAACAATTAATGAGAGGTAATAGAATAAAAAAATCTATCTGTACCAGCCAGGAAACGAACCTGGATCTCCTGCTATCCGGGCCGGTGCATTTACCAGGACTTCGATTCCTGGCTGGGACAGATAGATTTTTTTATTCTATTCCCTCTCATTAATTGTATAAAACATATATATTCACATATGTTCTTTGTCAGCAGAGAAAATCAAAATCTTCAGGTGTGTGAGATATATGTAGGGAGGCACTAAATATAACACTCTATCCAATCATAAGACGTTCAACCCAAATAACTATAAATGCCTCGTCTAAAAGCGGGTTGAGAGCAATTCAGTTTGCTTTATTTTATTGCTATATTGATTGAGAAAAATTATGTCCTCACTTCCAAGCATGTTTAGGCAGAATGAGATCAATAAGTCCCTACCACCCTAAACGCAATAGTTGAATAATTACTATCGATAATTGTGAATAAATTTTACAATTTTGTACCTGAAAATGAATGAAATTGGTCATAAAAATAAAATGGCTGACTGACGAATGGTCAAAATTCTGTACAATAAACGCCACGAACTTGTTCGTTTCTTTTGTAAGCCGCGTTGGTTTGCAATTGCCAGAAGATATCAAAAGTGTATATAAGTATGTATATGTGCGCGCGTTTGTGAGTGCTTGTGCGTAAGTATATTCGTATGTACACACTGGAAATAAAAGAAAATACATATCAAGGTTCAAAAGGAGAGTTTGTTGACCGTAGATATTATTCTAAGATGATTTTAGTTGGGGTTCGGTCAAGGTAGATCCAAGTTTTTTTCAAATAGGTTCTTTTTCAAATTGTTCTTCATAAACTTGAAATTTTCTTACATAGCTTTCTACATTCATACTCTTGATAGCACATTATATTATTGCAATTCTCTATTATACTAATTTCAAATATTACTGTATTCTCATGACATTGTATTTCTACAGCCCTGAAGATGGCTTACAATGTAAGCCGAAACGTTGGCAGATAATCCTTTATTAAAAAATACATTTTTTAAATTTGTGTTTTAAGGATCTACCTTGACTGAACCCCAACTAAAATCATCTTAGAGTACATATCAAGGTGTGTGTTCACCGCCGGAACAAGAACCAACAGTTCAGAGGTAAGAGGAAGAAGGTGTAGAGAGAGAGAGAGAGAGAGATACGAGACGAAAGCAGGAGAGCCAGGAAGACGTCGGGAGTGAGGCGTGTCTGCGTTCGTCACGCAGACCTGCGATCGCGCCGAGGCATTCAGCTGGAGTCGTCGACAGAGGTCCGGCAGGGGGACAGCTCCTCCCCCAATAGGGTTGACCAAATTACACGAGTAGAGAGTATAGGTGAGACACTAAATTCCTCAACATGAGTAAATGAGGGCAAGCGTGCAGAAGATATGGAGGGACCTATATAGATAAAGTGGAACACATTCTTATAGCACTTCATTTCAATTTTGTGTATGATTAAACTGCATTTAATGGGGGGGGGGGGAAATCAAAGTATGTACTTAATGTTTTACATTGACTTATTAGAATTATTTTCAGGATTATTACATATTTAAAAATTTAAAAAATATATTTTAAAAAACTTTCACACCAGTACATAGCATAATTTAAAATCATTTTAACACTATTTAGACTTATTAAGTTGTTTATAATAATTATAAGTGTTGAATTTAGACATTTTAAGTAGTATGTTCTATGGGATGTTGGTTAACAAGGAGGTGGAGATAGTCGGGGTTCGGTCAAAGGTTTATTAATAAATATAAACAAATTGGTGAACCAATGTAGTTTCAAAAAGAGAGTTTGTTGACCGTAGATATTATTCTAAGATGATTTTAGTTGGGGTTCGGTCGAGGTAGATCCAAAAAAAACACAAATAAAAAAATGTATTTTTTTTATTTTTATATATAATGAAGGATTATCTGCCAACGTTTCGGCTTACATTGGATCTAATCTATTAGATTTTGGATCTACCTCGACCGAACCCCAACTAAAATCATCTTAGAACAATGTAGTTTCATTTTGTTTCGACCTGAATTTCAGTCTTTCTTCAGGGCTAAGCGGATAACGAAAGGAAAGTTACGAATTACGTGTTCTAACTCATTGTTGCTGGGGTACTGAAGAAGGCCTGAAATTCAGGATGAAACGTTGGTAAAAATAAAACGATATTGGTTAACCAATTTGTTTTTATTTAATAATAAACCTTTGGCCGACTATCTCCTCCACCTGATCATCAACAGTCAACCAACATCTAATACTTAATAGTTAAGATACTTAATGCCACTACAATAAAGGAAAGGGTAAGATCAATATTTATAGCAGCAAAGCATAAAAAACAATTATAGTCTCTATATTAATTAACATAATCGAAAAAACTAACAATATAATGGTGGCTAATTTTGGTTTTCATAAAATGTTTTGTTCTTTCATCTTTAATGTGAAGCGACTCACATAAGATTCTGTTCACTAATTAAATTCAGAATTTCTTGAGGATTCTTACTTAAATGGTTGCCATTCCATTCTTATTTAAAATAAAAGATTATTCAATCTCTCCAAGGTGCCTATCACATATAATATACCGCCATAATTTGCAAGCTAATTACGAACGCAAAAATATTGGAGGAAATTCGCTCAGACTACGCAGCCCCCACTTGACGGAAGCGATGAGAGGTTTAAAATCTAGTTACCGTTCCGAGAGCATTACTCAGTTCCCTGATAGGGAAAGTATTCAGTGACTAAGAGCTTAAAGGACACTAGGTATGATTCACGGCCAGTCACTTGGGAGGCACAATTCTAGATAAAACATAACCATTAACTATGGGATGATAGTTGACCAGTGGTAATCAGGAGAAGATAGTATGGGTTCGGTCAAATGTTTATTATTTAATAGAAACAAATTGGTGAACCAATATTCTTTTATTTTTGCCATTTTCGGCCTGAATTTTAGGCCTTCTTCAGGGCTATGGGGATAACAGTAAACAGGCAGTCTCTCTCCCTTCGTTATCCCCATAGCCCTGAAGAATGCCTGAAATCCTGTCTGAAAAGTTGGCAAAAATAAAACCATATTGACAATTTTGTGTGCAAGGGAACAGAATAAAAAATCCAACGTTCCTAGCCAAGACTCGAACCTGGCCGGTGCTCTCTAATACCTTATCAGGCTTGTCCTGGTAGCTTAAATGGTAACGCATCGGCCCGGAAAGCAGGAGATCCAGGTTGGAGTCCTGGCTGGGACAGTTAGATTTTTTATTCTGTTCCCTCACACTAAAAATTGTTAAAATTTACGTGGGATTAAATACCGCAAGAAAATTAATATTTATAAAATGAAAACCATATTGGTTCACCGATTTGTTTTTCATGACAGTTCATGACTTTCCAAGTCATGAAAATGGGATCATGGTGACACAACGTCCCCTCCCGCCTTCATGATAGCCCTAAAGATGGCTTACAATATAAGCCGTGACGTTGATAGATAATTTAAAAAATACAAACTTTTAAAAATTTTTATTTATTTTTAATATCTTGACTGAATCCAGACAAAAAAAAAATATAATAAAAATATTTAGCTTTTCAATAGAAATCACCACTACAAAAATAAAAAAACATAAATAAACATAATTAAATTAAGATACATAAAAAATTCTATATATGAGTTCACAAGAGCGTCCATGAAGGGAAGCAGCATGAATGGATGTGGGTAAATTAGTTATTCACTGGGCAGGATATTCGGTACAGTGAATGAAGCTAACGGGCACAATGTACCAGAGAGCAGGCAGTTGCAAGCGTACGCACAGTGAATTTTAATGCTCCAAGATTTACATTCATAATTTATTTCATTGTAGCTTAAAAAACTATGATAAATATATACAGAGAGGAAATAAATAAAATAGGTAACGCCAAATCACCTCGAGAGAAATATATGCAATAAATAAGTCTGAATAATAATTAGTAGGTATAATGAATAATACCTTTAGCTATTTATAAGTTTGTATTTATTTACATAACTATTGTTAAACAATGAGAAAGGCTAATAGATATCAAAGCAATTAACTCATTTCCAACTGGTTGCCATGTGTACTTCAGGTTCGGTCAGTCTTCCTGACAACCCTGAAGATGGCATATAATTTTAGCCGAAAAGTCGGCAAAAAAAAAATCATATTGGTTCATCAATTTGTTTGTATTTAATAATAAACTTTTGACCAAACCCAGACTATCTCATCAACGGTCAACCAACATCCCATATAATGAATGACCTTTATATGAGAGAATTTAAAAGTGAGTATTTTGTTTTAGCGGTGGTGGTGGTAAGAAGGGGGCGAACTAAAGCGAAGTTATCATTAACTATAGTAAAGCAATTATTATGTAGGCTAGTTAAAATTCTAAATTCAACACAATTTATTTATCATTCAGAGCTAAGCCCTTTCGAAAACCCAAGTACCCAACCAATGATCAGAAATCTCTTTAAGTGAAAATGAATGTCAGGCATATTTGTTAGGTTTTTAGGTATATTGTTAGAGTAAGTACAGTTTTTTTGTAGTTAGAAATTAGGTATATTGTTAGAGTAAGTACAGTTTAGGTATATTTACTAGGTATAGGTTGTTAGATACGAAATAACTACAAATAAAGAGTTAGCATTAGATCCAGGTAGATTCGGTCAAGGTAGATCCAAAAGGGATCTAGGAGGGCAGGACGTCCCCTCTTGTCTACAGATAGCCCTGAAGATGGCTTACAATGTAAGCCGAAACGTCGGTAGATAATTTTTTTTTAAATACACTTTTTTTTAAAATTTGTATTTTTTAAAAAAATCTACCTTGACCGAACACCAACAAAAATCGTCAAATAATAATACCTATGGTCAAAAAACTATTTTTGAACATATAAAGAGTGAGCATTTATTTCTCATTAGTTTGGCAGATTTGAGAGTGGTGTCAGTGGTCACCTTCTCTCTTCATGTGATTGATATTGTATGTCTTTTTTTTTCTAATTCATTGTGGTGATCAAATTACAAAATGTTTTAATTAAACAAAATGTAATAAATAAATAAAAGTTTAGTATTAAAAAAAAAAAGTTTGGCAGAGGAAACCTACGTTCTAAAATGACCTCTTTGTTTTTGGAATCGTTCGCGTAGCTGATGATTGGCGGACCTGAGCGAATCGTACAAAACATCGCGACTGATGAAGCACAACAACGGGGCGAGACAAGTGTTCCAATTACCCTGTTTGCCGAGCGACATTCCCCGATCCCCGATCTGGAGCTCTGGCCGCACATAGACAGTAGGATCCAGGAGTCAGACATGGGAAGTGACATAGGTACTAAGTAGGTTATCTAACGGTACGGTCCCCGCCTCTCCGGCCTGGGAGTAACCCAGCCCAGGACTCGCCCAACGCCATATCCGCCGACTCGGAACTCTGCCAGGAGGAAAAGGCCACAGCTCTCGGGGAACTCCTTCCACCGCCCCTCCCTCAATTTTATGTATGTACTACCAATGTCGGAGAGAAAATATTATCTTGTAATAAGGCCGGGGAGTGAGTAAATAAACACCGAGAGCCGGACTGTTATTGAAAGAAATTGAGGGCCAGAAGGGAGAGCATTGATGGAGGGGAAAAAGGGTTGCAGAGAAAAGGGTAGGGGAAAAAGAGGGAGAAACTGAGAAAACGTATAAATTGAATATAACAATTATTTAAAACATATAATATAATTGGGACTGAAAAGTCCTTAAATAATATTAGATGTTTTTTGTTGGGGTTCGGTCAAGATAGATCCAAAAAAAAAAAAAAAAAAAAAAATTGATCTTAGGGACACAAAGTCCACTCTCGCCCTCATGATAATCCTGAAGATGGTTTACAATGTAAGCCGAAACGATGGAATTTGTATTTTTTTTGATCTGCCGTAACAGAACCCCAACAAAAAACATCTAATAAGAGTATGACAGTTTTTTTGAATGTTTTTATTTTTTTAACAGAGGGAGAGAAGAATACTGTTGGAAGGTTAAAAACAATACGACATTTACCTGAAATTTCATTGTGAAGCGAAGTTGTTTAATTGCGGAAAAACAAAAACGCGAGGCTATTCTCTAGAGGAACAAAAGTGGGGTCCTAACTATAAACAAAAGGGTTCACATGGGATAACAATAGAGTATGTACATGCAGTAAATACAGTTCTGTATACTGTGGGATGTGGGATGCATTACAAATCCGTCGGAATTTCACTTAGCCCGCAATATGCCTTCACTGCACCCGGATGCCTTCGCCATGGACTCAGAATTCGGATAATCTACTTCTCCCTCAAGAATATATTAAACAAAATATATAAAAATCCCCCAGATATAAGAAGTATTATTTTAAAATTAATGTTTATATGATTTAAAATCTTCAAAATTTGAAACTTTTATTATTAGCATCGTTTCGGCATAAAAAAGGAGCTTTCTCGAGGGCTGTTTAATAAAATTACAATGTGATGGGGAGATAATAAAATAACAGTCTTTAATTAAAACTGGAACCTATTTTAATTACTTCCTGTTCCATTTTTTATCTCCTCACTTGGCATTCTAATTTTATATAATAATAATGTTATATATTTTATAAGATTCCTGCAGATGGCTTATAATCTGAGGCAAAATATCGACGAAAAAAAAACATATCTGTGTTATTCAAATACACTATGGCGAATCCCAACTACCTCTTTCGTCGCAAATTTCAGCATTCAACTTTTTTTTTTTTTTTTTTTTTTTTTTGTCAACCATTTGGGTCAATCAATGCCATTTATAAGGGGTATCAAAAAAACTAAACTTTAACCCGGATGAGAAGTTCGATCAGTAATGATTTTCTTCCCCTTCAAATATTGAAACCAAATTGACTAAATTTAATCTTTTTTTTATTAAATTTAGCCTTAAAATATTGAAGCCGAATTGGATATTTAGGCTTTTCATCGCATACCCTTGAAAAGATTCAAATTACATTAAAACTTCATGAGGGAATCGGTAACTGGAGATTTAGAGAGAATTAAGAGCCAAAATTTATAATCTTAATAACATCGTTGTTATTTTAATAATAAAAAGTTGATACAGTGTTCTAAGATGAGAATACAGTAATATTTGAAATTAGTATAATAGAGAATTATAATATAATGTGATATCAAGAGTATGAAAGTAAAAAGCTGTGTAAGACAATTCAAAACTTTATGAAAAACAATATTGAAAAGAACCAATTTGAAAAAAAAAACAATCAAAAAGTTGACACAGTGTAGTAGATCTAAAATAAATTCCCCAATATTCATATATTATACATTTTATTTTAAATAAAATTTATTAAGGAATAAATTTACGAATGTTACTAAGGGGAAATATATTTTATGCTCATTGTTCTCTCCAGCTTTTAAATTAAATTTCACCCACTAATCTTATTTATATCCATCTATAACGAAACATGGGAAATATCTGTTTAGATTTCAAAATTTTAATTTAAATACATTAATCTTTAGGCGGGTTTTCAAATTAATGGGAGGAAACATGATTTTTTAAGCTGTGACTAAAAGATGAGAAAAAAGTATTTTTCCAGAGGCGACCATATGGAATAAATAGTTTGCACTAACATTATTTTTTGTTAACTTTCTAATTTATCAGACTCATTTCATAAGCGTAAGAGAACAAGGAAATATTAACATATACGATTTAATATACCGTATTTATTTAATTTTTTTTTTGTATTTCCTTATGAATCTATTGAGTTTTAAGCTTTCATCAGATGCTATGTGAGGAGTGACAATACTGGGTCAAGACCAAACGGACGTAAAAAGAGTACACCTCTCACCTTAGTTACTCACAGTGGATTAAATTCCCAATAATATTCCAAATAAATATGCCACAAATAATCTAAAAGTTTATTTTCACTACCAATGAATATAGAACTATCATACCTTCTATTATCCGTCTTCTTTGGTTTCTGCAAACCACCTTCTGTTGCCGAGCGCTTTCGGACATTGTCCATCTTCTTGGCCGAATACATGTGTTCACTGTCACTGTCTGTATTCAACTGTATTCGTCGGAGTTGAATACAGACAGTGACAGAGAACACATGTATTCGGCAACGAGAATGGATAATGTCCGAAAGCGCTAGCCAACAGAAGATGGTTTGCAGAAACCAATGAAGACGGATAATAGAAGGTATGATAATTCAGCAACGAGTTCTTTAGTAATGAAAAAAAAAACGTTTTATGAGACTTACAGTGAAATTAAGAAATTACAATAGAATAGGGGGTTTACCTGAATGGACGTACTGGAGTACAAAACATTTTTTGAGCGGGCATATTTAGTTTAGAGCTATGACGCTCAGAATATATCTTTTTAATGATAAGAATATGTTCTATGATTGCATTCGACGGCTGTGATATTGGATGGAACAATTATAAATGCTCATTAGCTGGAAAACTGAAAAACTCGTTGAGTTTATGCAGTTTCTGCGTGGCAGACCTTTTCCACTTTTTGAAAAAAAAAATTTATTGAAGCTCTCAATTAGTCCGGGCCCCTCGACCATTTTCGAACGATTCTTTACACAGCGATGCAATTGAGAGAAGAAGGCAACTTCTTTCATAAAAGGATTAGAGGATAATAGTAGGTATGATAAATATGACATCTGGTTTTGAAGAGCAAGTGATAGACACAAAAGTGTCTGAAGCAGAGGTAAGGGAGAGGATGCAAGCCTAGACCGAGAGAAGAGAGCTACTACAGACGTGGAAGGAGAGATGGAAGAGACGAGAAAGAGAATCACATGTTAATGAGAGGTGGAGAAGCTGGTGTTAATTATGTAAGGCTTGAAGGTTGAAATGGATCTTTGATGTAAGTTGGGGAAGTTCCGGCATTAAGGATTGCCAACTTTAGGAACCTTCATCACTCCTCTGCAGAAAATCTTCTTTGCCGTCCCCTCCCCCCGCCACCTCAATTCTATCCAAAGGGCGGTCCTTAATTAGGATCCAATTTCACTTTGGAACGAGAGTTTTAAATAATTCAGGACGACGGTTTTGGTTTTCTAAAGTCTGATCTTTTTTTTTTTTTTTTTTCGATGAAGAAGAACATTTATTACCCATTTTAACTTTGGTAAAGTAAAGAAGAGTAAGATCAAAAGTAGTTTTATTGTTAAACATTACATGTTTTTTTTTTTTTGTTGGGGTTAGCGTCAAGGTAGATATCGTTCAACTATTAAGCAGCTAGGCGCTTTTTGACGCTGAACGATTTGTTCTAAAGAGAAGGAGAAAGGGAAATGGAATAATAAACAATTCAAGAGAGGGAATAGAATAAAAAAATCTATCTGTCCCAGCCAGGACTCGAACCTGGATCTCCTGCTATCCGGGCCGGCGTGCTTAACCATTACACCACCGGGACGAGCTAGATATCTTATTAAATTCACACTACAATAGCGAGAGCCTAACCCACGAGAAAGACGAATACATCGTCTTAAACTCGAAGGAGCTGACATTGTCAAGCTATTTGTCGACTCTCGTCATTTACTTTTTTAATTTTTCTTTATAAATATTTATTTGGTTGTGGTTTATCATCCCGTAAATTTTAAATATAGAATAAAAACATCGATCTCTCCCAGTCAGGACACGAACCTGGATCTCCTGCTGTCCGGATGTACACTAAACACCTTCAGAAGAATTTTCAGGACTCTAACATGAATTGTACGCACATGGGGAAGCAACGTAGAAGTAGGTTATTACTCCTTTCTCTTAAGTTATGCCGACATTCAGAGACCTGCCGCCCCTGGCACACACAATTATGTGACGTAATGGAAGCGGAGATAGAACTTACGACAGCTGCTAGACTCATAAGACATTGACATTCAGAACACGGAGAGATTAAATCACTAACTAATCCCGTATGTCTTTCTTTGCCTACTTTAATGATTCATGCTTCCTGAAAGTTTTGGTTCGCCCCATTTTGTACCCACATGGAAATTATTTAAAAATCATTAGCTATTCTAAAAGAAGAAATAAATAAATATAAAGCCCTTTTAGAGAATAATATTTTTTTCTTTCCTTACAAAAAACAAGAAATAATAATTGTATTTCTCCTGTTCGTTCACAAATCTACTTGTCCTAACCTAGAACCGTAAGAAATTATTTTTGATTGATGAAAAAGTGGTCTAAATAAGATCAGGCGTAAAACAATAACTGTAGTCTAACCTTATATGGCAATTTTAATAAACTATCTTGGAATTGCTTCGGTAGTAGCCTATAAAAAAAAAATAACTCGAGTAACTTCACGGAAGGCCAGATAATTTGTTCATACAAAAAGGAAAATTGATTTTCTCCCTGAAAAGGGGTGTGGATTGAAAGAATTACAACTTTTCAAAAACAGTCTTTCAGGGAATGCTTACTAAAAGAAGAATCTCTTTTTCAGAAGTTCTAGATAATTTCTAATCTTTTACTGATACTCTCACTTGACCGGCTTTATTCTAATTTATTCCCCCTATACAAATGGGAATATGTAAAGAGAACTATAAATGTACAATATATTCTGCGTAGGTTTATGGAAAAATCATGCAGTACTGAAATAAATAAAAATATTTAGTTTACTTCTGGTATTCATAAACTTTACGAATATATGAGTACCTTTATTATTCTCATTGATAGAACGCAATGTGGAAATTTGCTGTTTGACAGATAAGGTAAAATTGAACGCGGAAATTTCAACAAGAACCGAAACTCACATATATGATATAATATTTACTTTTCATTATACTGCACTCATAATAAAAATACCATTTGGCCATTGTCGTTACAATTTATTCATTAATATAAAAAAGCAGAAAACAAATTCAACCGCTATTTACTAAACAAAAAAAACGCAATGCATTCTACATATTTAGCACAGGATTAAGTCCGAAGGTAGTAGTTCTTCCAGTGTTTTATGTGCTTCTTCCAAAATAACTTCAAAATTCATAATAATTTTGATCCTCCAATATTGTTTTGAAAATTAGTTTTAACCTCCCTTTCAACCCCTAAGGGCCTAAGGGGAGGTTTAAACCTTCACTATATAAGACCATCTTAACATACTTAGCTCAGGACAAGCTTTTATTTATCAATAAAAGCTTGCCTAAGAGGAGACTGGATACCGCAGCACCAGGATTGCAAGAGCTCAACTCCCTTGAGTTACCCAGGCGCCCCAAAAATAGGTTAACAATGAACTGAAATCTTTCAATCAAAGAAGATACTTTCAAACCTAAGTAAATAAAAGTGAGTTTTTCAAAACATATCTGTTTATTCAACATTTTCACTTTGCTTCCTAGAATGGAAAAAGAGTCATTTGTGAATTCATTACCGTTAAGGAAAACACAATTTATTTTTTTTTTTAGTCAAAAGACTTACTGTTTTCTTGACAATCCTGGAAAATATTTTATGTTATATGAATTATATATATATATAAAGTTTAGCTCTAGATTTACTGAAAAGGAAGAGTGGGGTAGGGCGTTCAGCGTTCATAATTTCACTCACAAATTTCTAGCTTAACAAGAGTTTTTAGTTTCATATATTTGTTCCTAACCAAGAAAAATAAAAATAAATATATTGCGACTATAATTTATGGCCATCCTCTAATCCCCTTTCCATATAAAATTGATTTATTTCAATGATTAGTAATAATTAGCCTAAATGTCGAAAAGAGAAATCCGTTCACGCTATTCAAAAGTCTCGTAATGGTAGCAACGTGAATAGAATCTTCTTCCTCGAGGAAGTCTACTGAAAGGGGGTAGTTGGGGCGAAATCCAAACTTCTGTAAAGGCTGGATTTCAGTGAGAGAGAACAAGCGGATTTACGGAATCGGAGCTTCGTTAGGTGCAGAGGAAGACAAGTAAGGAATGCCTACCGGGATGGAAGGCTGCTCATTTATCTGGCGTTGCTAAAGAGGCAGTCGCTGCCGGTTGAGCTATGAAATCGACTTGCACAACGATGGCCGATTAGATCTTCGGCAATCCCACCCTCTCATCCTCTCTGCGCCAGCAACCCACCGTGGGGATTTAGGCAACCGGCTGCCTCGTTAATTTAGTCACACTTTTACCAAACCTTTTGACGGGGCCTTAATGACCCCCAAGGAAACTAACAAACTAAAGAGCTATTCACCTCTCCCACCCAACCCATCCAAGACTAAGGGTTTATTGGTAATCTGTTGACACCGCCATCCTGTCTCACCAAAAGTCCATCCTGTTAAGGGACCTCATCCAGCTGGTGTTTTTTTTTCTTGGAGGGAATAAGGAATAATTATGACGACAGACCTGAGAGCATAACTCTTAATGGTGACGCTGATAAGGTACTCTGAGTGCAAGACTAGTTTGCCTGTTCGCCCACACCTAGTATCAGACCACACCCACCCACATTCCTCCGGCATTGGACACACTCTCCCAATAGTCAACTTTCCTCGAGCTCTTCTCATATATTACATCGATCCAATTTTTAAATTTTAGTTTAGAAATATCCATACTATTAGATTATTCTATCCAATTTTCAACAACTATCCCATGTGCTACATGATTAAAGGCTATGATGAAAAACTAGACCAATCTAGGCGATAGTAATAAATGACAAAACCCTTAATGGACTTGAGGATATTTTTTGTATTATTTTCTATAAATATTATTTATTTATTTAACGCAAAATATAAATCATTTTAACAAATTATAGTACAAAAAATTAAAACTCTCCTAATGAAATTGTGTTATTATCCTTAGATGATTTTAGTTGGGGTTCGGTCAAGGTAAATCCAAAAAAATAAAAATACAAATTTGAAAAAGTGTATTTTTTTTAAAGATTATCTGTCAGCATTTCAGCTTACATTGTAAGCCATCTTCAGGGCTGTCTATCATGAAGACGAGAGAGTACGTCTGTCCCTAAGTTTGCATTTCCAAGACTGAATGGATCTACCTTGACCGAACCCCAACTAAAATCTTCTTAGAATAATATATTCGGTAAAAAAAGTCTCACCCTACATGATAGTCCTGAAGATGGCTTATAATGTAAGCCGAAACGTTGTCAGATAATTAAAAAATACACATATTTTTAAATTGTATTTTTTGGATCTTGACCGAACCCCAATAAATAAAACATCAACCAATAAACTTTTATTGTTCACAAATTAGTTTGTATTTATTCAAATCCCAAGACAGTATCCCCGACCTCATGTATTCCTCATAAAGTTCGACTCTCCACTAACTCTATCCCAACTAAATATAAACTTTTACAAGGTTTATTATAAGTTAACTATATTTTATATAACATTATATTACATTACAAAAACACAAGAAGGAAGTAGCTCCATTTACATATAGAACGCAATCATATAAGACAAGAACCAAATTGACCTGTAATTATGTTTCCTCATGAATTCCTCTATTAGACTTGTTGAGCTAGTTAGTTTCATTAAAAGATAACTGGATAACAGATTATATTAAGTTGGATAAGAGGAATAACAATTAGAATAGATAACTACTGGAATATGTAACGCAGGGAAAATTTTCACGAATCTATTGCCCTGTTATTCTACTAGAAGGGCAGACGAAATTTAAGCTAATGAGACCTACTTCACAGCCCCCTAGCGCTATAAGAAATTCAAAAGGGCAGTGGGGGAGAGGGGAGTCTAAACAAACTTACTTTTAAGTAGCGCCTCCCTTCCATATCCACATATCATACTCCATAATTACCTGTGTGTTTCTAAAATCCACCTGAGAGCTAAGTTCATCCGCTAGTTTCACACAGATGGTCCAGGCTCTAAACTTCCCAGCTGAATGTAGGCAATTAATTCATTTCGTGATAGTTCGCGAAACAGCGATCGATACCCTGAAGAAATTCCGAGCAGGAACAGAACTAAGTTTGCAAGTTAATGGTCTTCAAATGTTACCAATGTCGCTCATATATATTGCGCCTGATGGCATTCAAGAGACAATATGGCTAGACTTTGTTTTCTGTAAATGAATAATATGTCACCCGCCATGAAACTACAATAATACTAAAAATTAGAATGTCTTTATGACAATAATAATGAAATTACTATCAGAAATAAGAATATGGCTAAGCATTCTTAATTTTCAACTAATAACTCCTTTCCCCCTCAATTATAGATACTACATATAAGTAACATTGAATTTTAAAAAGTGACAGAGCTTTCTCTCTCTCTCCCCCCATCTCTCTCTTCTCTCTCACTCCCCCCATCTCTCTCTCTCTCTCTCTCTCCCCATCTCTCTCTNTAAAAAAATAGCAATATTGAGGAATTTAGTTATAGGGCACTGTATGTTTTCAAAATATAACAATTAACATAACATGTTAAGACTCAAAGGATAACAAATCTTAAGCCTTTTCTTGGGCATCGGTTGGTTTAGCAAGCGTACCGGGTACTTAGTCACATGTAATAAAAGGATTTCGCCTTTTTTTAAATTTGTTTATTGTATCCGTCATCAAATTACAAAATGTTAAGTAACAAAATGTAATAAATTAAAATTTATTTTAAAAAAAAGTAAAGAGGAAAAATGTGTTTTCATTTCGTTTTATAGCTTAATCATAATTTATTTTTCTTCTTGAAATTAGGTACAGATTTAGATTTGTCCAGGTTATTGTTCTTAGAATTGTTATTGTTGAAATTACTGGGATTTTCTTGTTACATACAGCTGTACAAAAACTGTTTTCCTTACAAGGAAAATAAAAGGAGAAATTGTCCAAATGCGTAAAGTTTCATTAGGCAGAACTAATAAAAATGGAGTTCACTATTTAGGAATACATACCTAAGATGTAGCACATATAAAACGGAGGACATGATAACTATGTATAAAGCAAATATGCCAATAGGAATGGTTATTAGAAAAAGTACCACAAATGTCTGCTTCTTTCTAAGATGTCCAAGGTATACCAAATATAGATACTGAGTTTTCGGGTTTAGTTTATAAACAATATTTTTCCGAAAATTGGACTGAAAGTTTATGAATAAATATATATATTAAATTAAAAGGCAGTATCTAATATCCCGGATCTTGCTAGGGAGGGTTTGAAAAAAAAAATATATATAAATAAAAAAATATATATGTATTGTCAATAACAGTTACTGTGAAGAAACAAGTAGATGATTTTTCAAGTAGGCCTCCACGGTCTCCAGAAAAATTCATAAATTCTTCCTCAGAACTTGACCGTTTTGGAATTTATCCAAATGCTCAGAAACAAAGATATACTGCCATGTTTGAACCCTTGTTTTCTTCTGTGAACACTGTGAAGTATTCTATCAGTTTATGTAAGGAATTAAACTTATATGTGGAATTTTAGCTTAATTCCTTAAAAGAAAGTATTTAAACATTTAAATTTATTTTCGAAAGGAGCGAATCTGTGTGTACAACTTATTTTGAAGCTTGACAACTCCAAGTTAGAGAAATTTCATTATGGTTTGAAGTTGAAGACTTTTAAGAACTTAGCTAAGCTCTCAGCTTTAGAACTTAGGAATATCCGAGTATGCGTAAATTTATGTGACTACATTATCCAGCCTTTTATTACACTCAAACTGAGAGTTTCAGCCAAATCTGAGTTAATATAATTAAAAATATATATATTTAATATTAGCATATAATTTAAATATTGGCAGAATGTCCATCCTTCAGAAATACATAATTATCTATTTATTTTAATCATAGTGCAATTTTGTAAATGTAATAATAGGCCGAATAACCTATCTCTAGTATTAATTTATAATTATTTATAAATCGAGTTTTAGTAAAAAATTTTAACCAATTATACATTATCAATTATATTACTGCATTTTATAATTATTGTCACATCTCTCTCTCTCTCTCTCTCTCTCTCTCTCTCTCTCTCTCTCTTTGTGTTTGTGTTTGTGTGTGTGTGTGTGTGTGTGTATATATATACATATAACACGTTCATAAAGGAAAACAACGAAGAAATTTTGCTTAGACGTAGAAAAATTATCAGAAAACCGGAATTATGGAACAATCAAATAAAATTTAAAAAAACTTTAATTTAAGTTTAATGTTTTAATTAAGTGAAAAGGACTTGATATATTTTGGATTTATGTAATAATGGTCTCCCCTCCATGCGAATTTTCAACCACACTCGAACTAAATTGCTTGCTTAAAGTGAGTCTTACATTCCCTGAATAGAGAACTTATAAACAAATAATAGCGCTAGAGCTTTAATTCACACACACATACACATACAAGTATGTGAATTTAAATAGTCATATAACTGTGTTACCCATTTTTGACATATAAGTTGAATGTTTGAAGATATTTTCGAAGACACAATTAAAGCGACTATTACGGCTGTATTTCCCTGAGAAATTCGCTGAAATCCCTGCCTGGCATATGTACTAACCCTCAATGCCTTATTTTGAGCAGGTAACAGGAACTGGCGATAAGTGCAATAAGGCAGGCGGCCAGGTCATGCTGGAGAGCGCCGTATAACACATGTTACGGCACGAGTCAGGCCGGCCCCATCTGTTGGTCAACAACTCAACTTTCCCTCAGGCAGAATAACCTTCCGGGAGTACGTCCGAGGCAGCCGGCTTGTCTTAACACATCGGGACTTCGAGTTAAATATGGCTGATGTTCCAGATTTCAGCCCTCTTAGGATCGTAGGCTCAACGTAGACAAGGTCTTTAAAAATTCGTAAACGTTAAGTAGGAGGATGAGGGTTTCAAGACGACTGCAGCTACAATGGCCCTACATAGTAGTATGTTAGAGTCACAAAAAAATAAAATCATTAGAAAAAAAAAATGGAAACATAAATTCATATATGCTTGAACGTAGCCACCTGTGGAATCCAGAGCGCAGTTTAGGTAAAACAATGCAGAATTTAATTTATAAATATTAATTTCGTTGTGGTTTATTATCCCAAGTAAATTTTAAACAATTAATGAGAGCGAATAGAATTTAAAAAAATCTATCTGTCCCTACTATGACTCGAACCTGGATCTCCTGCTTTCGGGGCCGGTATGATTCCATTACACAACCGGGACGAGCTAGATAACTTATTAAATTTCCAACACACTATCGAGAGCCTAACCCAAGAGAAAGACGAATACATCGTCTTATGCTCGAAGGAAGGCAGAATATAATGTACATTAATTTATTTCTCTGAAGTAAATCAAGCTATTCACTATTGTAATAATACTCAACTTAAAAAAAAAAAAAAAATCTTCAATTCATTACTAACCAATATGAAATACTAATAATATGTAAAGTTAAGCAAAACAAATAATAAAAGAGCATCATTCTACCAAAAGAGAGTGGGAGAGAAACAAAAACTGCTAATGTATGGCTAAAGTGAAAATTCTTAATATATTATATATTGAAAAAATAAGAAAAAATAAAGTTTTTTATCTCATTAGCTTAATATAATAAGGGTTGAAAATTTAAAGTTACAATTAAATGTTAAGGTTCGCTTTCACCTGTTATTTTTGGTAATTATAAATATTTATTAAGCTACTTAATATGAGTTTGTGTAATTGTGATAGTACGAAACTTAATTATTTTGATTATAATATATAAGTAATTTCCCATGAAAATATTTAACGCAGGAAAATCATTCTGTCTCTTATTGTATATGAAAATTGGGCTTAATAATTATAAATTATTCAAAATAATGATGCTATATTATTACTCAACTATTAAATTTAAATTATAATGTATTAAAAAAAAATCGTAATATAATAAAAGTGTTTTAAGGATATTTATGTTAAAAGCAATGAAATATCTCATTCTGGAGGTTTAAGAGCAAAAATATATTATTTTACTGAAGAATATTAATCAATAACAATTTATGAGTAGAAAGTATTTGCTTATACCAGTCTTAATTTGGTAGACAGTGAATGGTAGAGATGTATTTTATTAGAGAAAGGCGGACACCAGTTTGACCCATGAGGCAATGTGAAAGGCCACCAATGAGTCAGATGTGAGAAATAGGGCTGTACCAAGTAGTAGGTCCACAGTTTGATCTATGAGGCAATGTGAANGATGTATTTTATTAGAGAAAGGCGGACACCAGTTTGACCCATGAGGCAATGTGAAAGGCCACCAATGAGTCAGATGTGAGAAATAGGGCTGTACCAAGTAGTAGGTCCACAGTTTGATCTATGAGGCAATGTGAAAGGCCACCAATGAGTCAGATGTGAGGCTCGCAGACGGCCTCAAGCTTACCTGGGAATGTGGAAATGTCAAATAAGGTTCATAAACTGGACTCAAATTGAGTACTGAACTATAGGGCGGTACCAAGTAGTAGGTCTACCGTTTGATCCATGAGGCAATGTGAAAGGCCACCAATGAGTCAGATGTGAGGCTCGCAGACGGCCTCAAGCATACCTTGGTATGTGAAAATGTCAAATAAGATTCCTAAACTGGACTCAAATTGAGTACTGAACTATAGGGCGGTACCAAGTAGTAGGTCTACAGTTTGATCCATGAGGCAATGTGAAGGGCCACCAATGAGTCAGATGTTGAGGCTAGCAGACGGCCTCAAGCTTACCTGGGAATGTGGAAATGTCAAATAAGATTCCTAAACTGGACTCAAATTGAGTACTGTACTATCGGGCGGTACCAAGTAGTAGGTCCACAGTGTTTTGGCTCGTCCTGAACAGGCGTACATGACACTACTTCCTTGAGCGCCGAATCACTTTTTCAATTTTAGTCATTCATATCCCATTTTTAACATCCAAATAATTAAATATTTAGAATTTTCAATTATTGTAAGTATGTGGTTTTTTTTAGTAGGGGGAGGGCGGCACATTATAATCTTGCTCTAAATGCATTCCTGCCCAAACGGTTGTTCTGAGCGAAAAAAGCATTAGGGAAAATCAGTAGTCCCCCAAGTCTAGTTTAAGAGTGTGGGTACGCTGTAATGTATGGGTGGGCAGATGCACGTTCATATGCAATCAAAAATCAAAGGTGCTAGGTCATTTCAAAATTTGCTTCTTGGAAGTCATACTCCGTTTTTTTTTTAAACTTATTACCGAGGAGAAATAGGGTTACGTGACAGGTCATTATTTCATCCCTTTCGAAATTGCCAAGGCAGTGAAGCAAATGCTTTTAACAGAATGGAGATGAAAAAATGTCCCATCACGTGCTCCTATTTTCCTATATATATATATATA
>KZ809179.1:82491-95278 GCA_000696205.2 Oncopeltus fasciatus | reverse complement strand
TATAATTTGATTTTTTAATATATATTACATTAAACTTATAAAACACCTGGTAATTTAATGGCTTAACATAATGTACACATATTTAAAATAAAAAAAATAAATTAAATGTCACTTTAGAGGGAGAAGGGGCCCATTGGCCCCAATGCTAATAAATTTAGGTGTCAAGGTTAAATAAGTCGCAAGGCCATCTTCGTTTTAGTCGCCGAGGAGTGATGAAAGGATTGGAGTCCCTCCTATGTAATAAGTTAAAAAATCTAAAAATATGTCGTCTATATTGCAGATTTTGAAAATACATGGCACCATTATTTTTCATGTTATTTAATTTTATTTTTCATCGTTTTCTTTTTTTCTTTTTTTTATCTTTACTCTTTAAATCTGTGACATTGGAGGTCATGAGCGGCTAACTCCCTTTTCTGGACGCCTTTGCGTCGCATACGCGTACAGCAACCTATGAAAAAGTCACACATTCTGAAACTAGAGGTGACGGTCTAGCAATTTTACCTCTTGCATATTTTGCACAGATCAACTTATCTGAAACGGGAAATGCATTTAAGCCGTCTTGAAATGAAGAAATGTGTGTGGGGGGGAGTATTTCTCAGTATGCGATCTCAAAGAAATAATATAATTTATAAAATTCTCTGTGAAAATTGTTCGCCCTCTATTGTGGGAATAGGACTGATTAAAAGAGAATCGACATACATCGGTACAACATACATCGGCTACAGAATCAACGTCATTCGTCAACAAAATTAATTCATATCCGAGCGTAAAAGATGTTCGTCTGAAATCATCCCTTTTGGGGTAGTGTAATTGCTCTGAAATTCTGAGCTTCGCCTTGAAATTAACGGAAGATATTGCTCTGGATCTTCCAGAGGCGAGTTCATTATAAACAAAGGCTAAATTAAAATAAGAGGTATCTTGGAGAGCAAAGAACAACGTAATCAAATTCTATTTATAAAATAATTTAGTGAAATAGAAGCGGTAGAGTTTATTTTCATTTCACCCGCCTAGAATTTAATTTCTCGTATTTTCCTTTAAAAAGCTGTAAAGGAAAAAATAAATGTATTTCACGCAGACGCTGTGTTATCTATTATATATAACTAAATATATATATCATACCTGTTGATTTAACCGAAGAATGACAGATATTAAAGTAAATGTCTCTTTACTAAAGATACTTTTATCATTTGTGTGCGTTATCCATAAATAGTATAAAAGAATATTAATGTATGAACACATACATGTATAAATGTATGATTTTAACAAAATAGAATTTTGTTAAACTCTGCATTAGGTAGACTAAAAAAAAAAAATTTCAAAATTAAACTGTTTTCTCGTAATCTCCTTAATTAAAAATAAATCAAAAATGCTCAAAGAAAAAAATTGTTTCTTTACTTAATCTTTAAATTTAGAAACATTAACTATCATACTCAAAATTTTATACTAAAAATTTTGAAGAATCAACTTCGCTAGTTCCTCCCGTTTTTCTGATTTTAGACATTAATAAACACTTTCAACGATTGAAAGTGTTTGTTAATGTCTAAGTGTTTGTTATTAAGGAAAAAAACTCAAATACAGAATATCGTATCAGTCATTTTGAAATTTGGATAGCTATAACTCAAATGCATGTGTTTCATACAAAGACTTATATGAGTTCTTCGAAAATTCTGAAATATTTTTGAAAATCATAATTAAAGTGTGTTAGACTTTAGCGTCCTAATTTTTTCCTTCATATTTCTTTGCGATTGTAATGTCAATTTACTCATTGATTCTATATTTGCCCAATAATAAAACAAAAACACATGGGAATTTTAAATATATTAGCTCCAGAAATAAACCTAGGAACAGAACATATTTCTAGGTGCACCAAAAAATGAAATAGATACTTATGCTGCCTACATTTCGTGTGTCTAATAGAAACAAGCAAAATAACTAAAATAATAGCGCATGTCTTATCCAAGTGTGAATAATACATAAGAAAAAGTATTACTATGATAATAAAATTATATGGATGCTAAATAAGTGGCAAGAATAACAATAAATATAATGATATAATGTATGAAATGAAATATTAGGTTTGCGTGGCTTTCGCCAGTTTACATTACCCACGTAGCTCATGATATGAGACTCGTTCCGGTCTCGCAATCCTGGCGATACGGGTTTAAATCACGCCCCGGCCAAGCTTTCATCGATAAATAAAAGCTTGTACTGAGCCATGGATGTTAAAATGGGTTGGTAACCTATAGAGAGCCCCTCCCTCCATGACCCTAAGAGGTTAAATGGGAGGCTACTAACACTTAGAAAAAAAAAAAAAAAAAAAAAAAAAGTACCAACGATTGTTGAAAACAAGACATGCAGTAAACAGGCCATAAGAAACAAACTCATGCCCTTATGTATGAACAATAGACTTCCTATTGCCTAAGGGTTGTAGACTATTGAAACAAGAACAAATACTTATATTATTAAACAAATAAAAATTTTATTGGCAATTATTTGTGGTCTCGTAAAAAGTATTTTGAATCAGAGAAAATATCGACCAAATCCTTAAAAAAAAAAAAAAAAGATCTTGGTAGCTTAGTAGTGGACTAGTTCTAAGCCTGACAGTAGCAAGAGTAATAAATTATGCTACTTCTAAGAGCCACAAATAAGATTCAAACGAAGTGAGTGATAGATAATTTCAAATTATTAATAAAATCCTATTCGGAATTCCAAAACATTCAGAAACTACGCAAGTCCAGGTTTTTCTCAAAATCTATTCAAAATATAGGTTGGTGCGGTGATATACATACAGAGTCGGATTTAATGATTATTAAAATTAGCCACATATTCAGTTCGACTACGGAAGATATGGAAATAAAAATATTAAGGCTTATAGAGTAACAGCCCAGTGCTAATTATATGTTCATTTGTTAGAAAGAAATTAAAAATAAAGAAGTTAGGAAATAGTAACTTTCTCAAGATTCTCAATGATTAGAATAAAATTTAAAAATAAAAAACAGTTCAGTGCCTCATATAAGGATTAAAACCAAATAAAATACTGTTAAAGAAACAATACTTAGTTAACAAAAGTAAAAATTTAAATTTATATGACCTAATGTTTTGTGGTTAGTATTATATATCAGTTTGATATTAAAAATGTGGATACAACAATTTAAGCAAAATTTCCATTAAATAATAATATAACCAACAAGAATAAGAAAGTAATTAAAACTAAATGCTTCCAGCTATTATATACAATATATTAAATTGACGTAAAAAAAATACATGGCATTGTTTAGACGAACTTTTACGAATCATTTTCTAAAGGATAGTAAAAAAAAAAACACTATAAAACATAAGAACAGACAAAATCAACTATAAATCAGTGAAAGGACATAATAATACTTTATTAGATTTTTTTTTGTCGGGGTTCGGTTAAGCTAGATCCAAAAAACACAAATTTAAAAAATGTGTTTTTTAATAAAGGATTATCTGCCAACGTTTCGGCTTACATTGTAAGCCATCTTCAGGGCTGTCTATCATGAAGACAAGAGAGGACGTCCTGTCCCTAAGTTCACATATCCATGTCAGTCATTAGTGACTTAGGGACAACACGTCTACTATCGCCTTCTTGATAGCCCTGAAGATAACTTACAATGTAAGCCGAAACTTTGGCAGATAATCCTTTATTAAAAAATACATTTTTTTTTAAATTTATGTTTTTTGGATCTACCTTGACCGAACCCCAACAAAAAAAAAAAACATCTAATAAAGTATTATTATGTCCTTTCAATGACTTATAGTTGATTTTGTCTGTTCTTATGTTTTATAGTGTTTTTTATTTTGACCATCCTTTAGGAAGAGATTCGTGAAAATCGTCTAAACAATGACATGTATTTTGACCGTATAATAACATCTACGGTAAAAAAAAACTCTCCATTTGAATAATAATACTTTAATGGTTAACAATAAAACGACATATATTGGTAGCGATGGAGGTGACAGTATTAATGTAAAGTGAAAAAGATGGATCTACATGAATTGCGAATGGAAAAGAAGGGAGAAATATTCATTGGCAATAAATCGCGGATGTCGGTAAGAAAAACCCGTGTAGGTGGGACAGTGGACAAATAGCGAACGCTGTGTTCGGACGCGGGAGCAGAGTGAATCCCAGCGGCGGGGGGAGGAAGTTAAAACATCAGAGCCATTGTCCGGGGCCATAATTCAAACGGGCCACAGCGAGAGACTCCCCCACTGCCGATTGGTTCTGTCGGCCGGCTTCCACCAAGAGGAGAGAGATATCGGTGGTGCGCGGTCGGTAACAGCCAGGCGCACCTATCTCGGGGTTGGTCGGTCTGCGAGAGGGATATTAGCAAATGTCATTGGTCGGCTAACTGTTCCCGCCGGCCTCTCAGCCACTTGGCTGGAGGGAGAGGCTATCCACAGGCTGGATTGCCATACATAGCACATAGGACAAGCTTTCGATAATACATAGCTATAGATAAAAGCTAGAACAGGTCGGGATTTAAAACTGCAGCTCCAGGATCCTGAGACTTTTTTTAAAAATTACTATTATGAAGCTGAACTCAAAATAAATTAAAAGTTCAAACGGAGAGTTTTTTTTTTTACCTTAGATATTACTATTAGATGTTTTTTTGTATCCCTTAATCGAACCCCAACAAAAAACAATTTTTCTATATTATTTTTTTAAGTTTTATTTATTTATTACATTCTGTTAAATTAAAACATTTTGTAATTTGTTCACTACAATGAATTTAAAAAAAAAAAGACATTCTATGTCAATCACATGAGGAGAGAAAGTGATGATACCACTCTCAAATCTGTAACTAAGCAAAAATATCGATAATTTCTACTTGTATTCCTTTCTTCCTCTTTCGGGAGTAGTATTTGATATGATGGATTCCCTTGCAAGAATGTGTTTGCAGCTGAGAAGGTCCTTGTGTACTATCGTATTGAGTTGGGTGGTTCTTGTTTTGACTATTTGAGCCATAAAAGATTCTCCTTGCCTAGTTGGAAGAGCGTTGCTGGATTCTTCAATTGGTAGGAATTCTTCAAATAACAGTCCTAACTACTCAATGAGCTATCCATGTAGTCCTGCAATGCTTGCACCCTTGTCTTCATGAAATGTGAATTTCAAACCAAAAAATTCTGTTAANTAAAAATAAAAACTAAAAATTTCCTTTAATTGTTTTTCTTATTCCTATCAGAGGCAAACTATTCATGTTTAAAAACTCTGACCTCAGATTGCACTTATCAGGACTAAAATTGGAAGTGAACCCAAAAAATAATCTAAAATTTTGGGCAAAAAACTATTTTAGCAAAACAATTTCATCCGTTTCAAAAAAAAAAAAAATAAATAAATAAAAATTAAGATCCTTTTCCATTGATGTAAACCAAAAAAAGTAACACTAGAAGAAGGGTTTAAATCCACGTAATACGACTATTGCATAATTTATTTTAGATGTTCTTCCATTGTACATTCGAAAGAAGCGAAAAATATGGCCAAGTAGGTATTATAAATTCATAATTTTAAAGTAATAAAGCAATAAAAACTTTATTCCATGTTCGAGATATTATTTTGTCGGATGAACTTGTCAGCGACTGAAATCAGTATAGGGGGGTCTGTAAAAACTAAATTAAAAATTGTTATTGTTTAAAGTTACGAAAAAAAGGTATAGAACATATAAAACGTTAACATGAGGTGTAAAATGTAATTTTCAAAAAACATAATTTATAATTTAAAAAAAAAATCAATATATAAATGACAATATTTAAGAAAATATTGTACTGACAACTCCTTTTATTTTTAAATCTAGAGAAAAAATTCCTTATTTAGGTTTTATATTTCAAACCATTTCGTTTTGGGCTGAATAAGAATCGGGAAGGGGGTTAGAAGAACACTTGTTTCAATTCCTATGATAAATAATTTAACAAGAAAAATATGCAAAGCAAAATTAGTAAAATATTTATTTTTTTAATTCTTTTTTTTTTTGTCGACCCTTGATCATAACGCCAGGCATATGTTATTGACCAAAAAACCTTATTATGTAAACCACGTAATAAAATTTGATGTTGGTAATATCTACAATACTCAAAATTAACTAGATAATTGAGAATAAAATAAAAAAGCTCTATTATTCCCTCCCGGATAGACTAGAGCCAGCCTCAACCATCATTTATTTTACTGTAATTTCTCCAGCTTTATTTACAATCTATCCTCATAAAACAAGGGAAATCTACTTATGTTTAAGATGCTCCTGCAAGATTGATTTTTACATGCACGGATTTTACTTAGATCACATAAGCATATATAAATAATTCATGAGAGGGAACAGAATAAAAAAAACTATCCGTCCTCGCCAGGAATCGAACCTGGATCTCTTGCTATCCGGGCCTAGTGTGCTGACCTTTACACCACAAGGACAGGCTAGATATCTCACTCTATTCCCTCTTCATTAGCGAGAGCCTAACTTACGAGAAAGACGAGAAATTCGTCTTAAACTCGAAGTAGCTGACATTGTCATGCATTTTGTCGGCTCTCGTCATTTATTATATTAAATTTTAATTTTTAAATATTTTTGCATGACAAAATGCATGACAATGTCAGCTACTTCGAGTTTAAGACGAATTTCTCGTCTTTCTCGTAAGTTAGGCTCTCGCTAATGTAGAGGGAACTGAATGAGATAGCTGGCTGGTCCTTGTGGTGTAAAGGTCAGCACACTAGGCCCGGATAGCAAGAGATCCAGGTTCGATTCCTGGCGAGGACGGATAGATTTTTTTATTCTGTTCCCTCTCATGAATTATTTATAATTTACGTGGGATAAATAAAACCACAAATAAAAATATTCAAAAATAAGCATATATACCTTCTACCCTCCCCCAAAGTTCACAATCTTACTTTTGAATAACCACACCTCCTCGCTTTAAGAAATTTAGTAATCCAACACTGAACACAGATCATGGACATCTGAAATGTCCTTGTCTGGAGAGATATGTGAGATCGACTGTTGTCGCAAGCCTGAACGAAAGGTCATGTCCGACTGAGGACATATAAAAGCACATAAAGAGAGATACCGTTGGGGGACTAGTTCACAGGGAATTTACCAATCCCGGGCTGGAAGTAACTCCCTATTGTCTGCGAATGATACCATACAAATAATGGGGGCCTTGCGAACATGGGCAGCGGACCGAACCATGCTTCCGGCCTCTGCACTTTCTGCTCGTGTGAACCGAGACATCCCGATGTGAGCAGCGGTGAAATTCACAAAACCTTTAGCCACTTCAGAGCCCCGCCACCCCTTTAAACGGGGAGGATCCTTAAAAACAAAAGGGGAAAATAGATAAATATTATGAAGAGAACTATGCACAAAGAAGCTTCCAGGAAGATCAAGAACTCAATAGTTCATAATTAGAAAAACAATATTAAGCATAAATATTTTATTTGGTAGTGGTATTTTATCCCACTCAAATTTTAAACAATTAATGAGAGGGAATAGAATAAAAAATCTATCAATCCCAGACAGGAATCGAACCTGGATCTCCTGCTATCCGGTGCATTTACCAGTTATGCTACCAGGACGCGCATGTCAGCTCCTTCGAGTACAAGACGAAGTTCTCGCCTTTCTTGTGGGTTAGCCTCTCGCTAGTGTAGAGGGAATTGAATGAGACATCTAGCGCGTTCTGGTAGTATAACTGGTAAATGCACCGGCCCGGATAGCAGGAGATCCAGGTTCGATTCCTGGCTGAGACAGATAGTTTTTTATTCTATTCCCTCTCATTAATTGTTTAATATTAAGCATAGCTCAGGGGCTCCTCGAGTGACATTAAATTGGAAATCCTTAAGATGGCGCTGTGGGTTCGAGACACACTGGGGATAAGCAAGTCCAATGCCACAGACGTATATGACGCTACCTATAGACCGTAACTATAGATCATAGGGATCTGTGAGGTAAAAATACAATGTAAAAACACACACACACACACACACATACACATATACATATATATATATATACANACTCTTTAAGGAGGATATTTAAGAGTAACGTGATACTTCAAGTGATGAAAGAAAAAAACCTTCCTTCTCATCTGGGCTAATCTGCTTACAACGTCTTCGTTCATCACTTGAAGTATCACGTTACTCTTAAATATCCTCCTTAAAGAGTGCTTTTTGTAAAATTTCATTTTATGTCTGTCCATCATCAGAGCTTGTTAGTTGTCAGGAGACACACTCTAAATTTGAAAGGCATGGTCAGTGTGCTTTTTTGTAAACTTTAAAATTTCATTTTATATCTGTTATTTAATTTTCATTGTGACTCCATTAATAATAAAGATGCTATCGATGTGGAATATTAATATTAAACGATAAACTATTTTAAGATTCATTCTAGAGCAGCAGTATTAATAAGTGGCTATAAACATAATACAAATATATTGTGCGTTTAAAATAACTTTTTTGGAATGAAAATTGTCACAATCCTGCAATTGGTTAATGACGTCATAAGGACGAAGAAAGATGTCACAAACCAATGGTGATGGCCTCTATGAACGCTCATTAAGAAAGTGACTTCTTTGCCAGTGTGTGTCAGCCGGCGGGCTAACGGCACTTTTTCATGAGTGATTGTTCACTGCCAGTGCACTTGGCTCCCAGGGTGCGTGGGCTGGGAGATGTGGGTGGCTGGTGTTCTGGACCAGCAGTCTGCCAGGTCATGCAGATCCTTACCCACGCAGGAAGTAGAAATCTTCTGCTCTTTCGAAAACTGGCTGTACCAATCAATTTCTTATCCTTCTACACAATCTGGGAGAATTGCCTCCTCTACACGAGGTACATAACCCATCGAGATAAATATAAATATTATTGAAACGGCTACTCACCTCTCCTACATTCCTAATTCCAGCTATTTAAGGCAAATAGATTTCGGAAATATGCTTTAACATACCGTTTATTTGTAAATAATCTAAAAGGTTATTTTCGCTACCAATGAATATAGAACTATCATACCTTCTATTATCCGTCTTCATTGGTTTCTGCAAACCATCTTCTGTTGGCGAGCGCTTTCGGACATTGTCCATCTTCTTGGCCGAATACAGTTGAATACAGACAGTGACAGTGAACACATGTATTCGGCCAGAAGATGGACAATGTCCGAAAGCGCTCGCCAACAGAAGATGGTTTGCAGAAACCAATGAAGACGGATAATAGAAGGTATGATAGTTCTATATTCATTGGTAGCGAAAATAACCTTTTAGATTATTTACAAATAAACGGTATGTTAAAGCATATTTCCGAAATCTATTTGCCTTAAATAGCTGGAATTAGGAATGTAGGAGAGGTGAGTAGCCGTTTCAATAATATTTATATTTATCTCGATGGGTTATGTACCTCGTGTAGAGGAGGCAATTCTCCCAGATTGTGTAGAAGGATAAGAAATTGATTGGTACAGCCAGTTTTCGAAAGAGCAGAAGATTTCTACTTCCTGCGTGGGTAAGGATCTGCATGACCTGGCAGACTGCTGGTCCAGAACACCAGCCACCCACATCTCCCAGCCCACGCACCCTGGGAGCCAAGTGCACTGGCAGTGAACAATCACTCATGAAAAAGTGCCGTTAGCCCGCCGGCTGACACACACTGGCAAAGAAGTCACTTTCTTAATGAGCGTTCATAGAGGCCATCACCATTGGTTTGTGACATCTTTCTTCGTCCTTATGACGTCATTAACCAATTGCAGGATTGTGACAATTTTCATTCCAAAAAAGTTATTTTAAACGCACAATATATTTGTATTATGTTTATAGCCACTTATTAATACTGCTGCTCTAGAATGAATCTTAAAATAGTTTATCGTTTAATATTAATATTCCACATCGATAGCATCTTTATTATTAATGGAGTCACAATGAAAATTAAATAACAGATATAAAATGAAATTTTAAAGTTTACAAAAAAGCACACTGACCATGCCTTTCAAATTTAGAGTGTGTCTCCTGACAACTAACAAGCTCTGATGATGGACAGACATAAAATGAAATTTTACAAAAAGCACTCTTTAAGGAGGATATTTAAGAGTAACGTGATACTTCAAGTGATGAACGAAGACGTTGTAAGCAGATTAGCCCAGATGAGAAGGAAGGTTTTTTTCTTTCATCACTTGAAGTATCACGTTACTCTTAAATATCCTCCTTAAAGAGTGCTTTTTGTAAATTTTCATTTTATGTCTGTCCATCATCAGAGCCTGTTAGTTGTCAGGAGACACACTCTAAATTCGAAAGGCATGGTCAGTGTCCCTTCATTTAAGAGACAGACTCTCAAGACCATTACTCCCAACAAAACAAAAGTTGAGGCATTTTAACGCCCCTTTCTCTTCCTGTCAGTCTAGAGAAAGCCCTAATGAGCTTATCTTTTCACATCACTGTCCTTTTTTAGCGTTTTAAGATCAAATTTAAAAACATCTCACATTCATGGCCGTTTTCAATGAGCTACGGCAAAGTACGCTTGGTTTATGCAATTTAAACTAGGAGGACTTTAATTTATACCCTTGTTTAATTCACACCGACACAAATAGATAATAAACTTGAGGGGTGAGTTATACATGAGGACGTGTTAGGGGCACGGAAGATGAAACTCACCTCAAGAGTCCTGGGCATCTACCCTAATTTTCTGTGGGTGACCTAAATTTCACCGTCCCACGGCTGATTAGGCTAGGATTAAATTTTTAGATCAAATTACTCACACACACACAAAAAAAAAACAGTATTACACCCTGCAAATAGGAAGAAACTTTTTTTTAAAATTCTAGATTAAATGAGTAAACCAATGATAATTGCATTTCTTTTTTCAAGCATGAAATTCCTAAGAGTGTGATCAACCTAGAATAAATAACATGATAAGAAATGGAGAGTTTTTTGACCGTAGATATTATTATTAGATGTTTTTTTGTTGGGGTTCGGTCAAGATAGATAAAAAAAAATACAAATTTAAAAAAAGGGTATTTTTTAAAAAATTATCTGGGGCGTTTCGGCTTACATTGTAAGCCATCGTCAGGGCTGTTATGAAGACGAAAGGGGACGTACTGTCCCTAAGTTCACATTTTCATGACTGAAACAAAACAACATCTAATAATAACATGATAAGTTGTGTCAACCTGCAGGACTTCCTTTCTTCGCTTTGGTATGGGTAGCTGCTACTCAGAACACTTAACAGTTATCCGGCCACTTCAATCTTGTAACCATTAGCGAAATCCTTTTTATATCATGAGGATTTTTGAGAAGGTAGTTCAGTTTCTCTATCGGTGATCTTGTGGAACTCAACAAGAAACAGTTTGTAGGATATTTGATATTTGATTCAACACTGCAAAATATTTTCGTGAGAAAAGAAAAATGACTTGTCGAGAGTCGGTTGACGAGATAATTGAAATTTTCATGGTTTAACATGTCATTGACAAAATAATCTTATTCACCCGCGAGACGGAAATACATATTTTTATAACAGGAGGAAGTAAAGATCAGAGAGATATCTCAACCTCACAAAACACAAGACATAAGACAAGATCACTTGTTCAACAGGCCTGTAAGATTACTTCACTTTTACTACTCGCTAAACATAGTAATTGGACAGTATCACCGTGAACAAATTTGGAGTCTATCAATCTTCTGTACTGGATGTCTACTCATGGCAATACGCTCGGTCAGCTTGAGAATGCTAAGCTAGAATATCAAACAGGGTTAATATACTATAATATTTATGAATTTAAGTTACCTCATTTTAAGCGTAGATTATTTATATCTCTTAGATTTATTTATATTAATAATATAAAAACATTAATTATGCCATGTTAGAGCACCAAGGTCAAATTTAATGGCACTAAGCGATGAAGTGGATTCCTTGATGGGACTTATTCAGTAGAGGTAACTTATTTTCATACATGATCATACTAAACTAAACTGCTAAATGAAATAAATACTAGATGGCTGTCGATGGAAGGGGAATGGTTTCTAATTTTTCACGCAATTCGAGACCCGATTTAAACAACTTATCGTCAAATGGAACTTTCTAGAACTGCAATAGTCAATTTGAGTGATAACTTATTAATAACTCTGTCCAATCGCCTCTCTCAGTAGTTCAAAGGAAGTCCAATTGCAAAATGGAAATAGCAGTGCATTCTAATTAAACATAAACTAATTTAAATAGTAAAATGTCAATATTTAATTACGAAATATAAACTTTAATGGACTAAAATTAAGAAAACAGAATGTCCTACGATCTCCCTTAGCACTCCTCTTTTTACTTTTACATTACAGAAAATCCATAAATGATTTTATGATGATACGAAAATAAAAACTCATAATGCGTTTAATGCAAGTTTTAATTTTACGGCCAAGAAGCAGTAATTGGTTGCTTTTTAAAATAAAATTAGCCTAAGCGCTCTTATGTACAAAAAGCCAAGCATTTGGTGAAGTCGGCCAAAGAGGAGTGGATGATAACGTGAAATTCCAAGTGCGAGTACATAAGTGGTTTTAAATTTGGCGGGCTTGATATTTAAACTAGAGGGATGAAACTCAATAGAAATTAAAATGGAGAATTTTTTGACCGTGGATATTATGATTAGATGATTTTTGTTGGGGTTCGGTCAAGGTAAATCCAAAAAAAATACAAAGTTACCAATTTGAATTTTTTTTTTTTTGGTCATACCTTGACCGAACCCCAACTAAAATCATCTAATACCAATAGAAATTATTTCCATTTTTTTTTTTTTTTTTTTTTTTTTTTTTTTTTTTTTTTTTTTTTTTT
>KZ809178.1:80099-91084 GCA_000696205.2 Oncopeltus fasciatus | reverse complement strand
AAATCGAATAAATATATATATATATATTGAGACAATGGGCATGAACATGGAATCCAGGTGACACGAAGTTCAATGCTTGCTATGTAAGCCGAAAAGTCGACAGACAATTAAAAATACATATTTTTTAAATTGTACTTTTTTGGTCAACCTTGACTGAACCCCAACAAAAACCATCTAATATTGAAATATGGGCTTTTGCAGCCTCTTCACAATTTTTTGTTTCAAAATTTATAGTAGCAAGATGGAAAGTATCTCGAGAGATAAATGTATTTGAAGGCGTTTGAATATTCCTGTATTTGTAGCCACCCTGAAGGCTCACAATTAATTGTTAAATAATGGCCACGTTGTCTTTCCCGCAATGTATTCATTCTAACTTGGGCATATTCGTCCTTAGAGGATCGTCTTCAGAAACACTGGAAGTGAGTGCATGGGCTCGGGGTTTCAATGTCCATACTACTAGCCTATTTAGAACATCTCTCATTTCCAGTGCTTCTGAAGACAACTCTGCCTGCATTTAACACCTTCTTTTGAAATATCGTATTTCGAGCTTTAGGAGGCGACTTTGATTTCCACAGCTGACGAGGAAGTGAATTCCCCTCTAGGAGAAAATCGGCAATCCTCCTTGAGAAAATGCAGGCACGAGCCACCTGGCCATTGTCTCCCTACGATAATCCCAGGGGGGGCTTTAATTAGCCGCAGACCTAAGTAGCGAATTCTATTGTTCTTCGCGTCACGTGACGGAGATTTCCCGCGCACAGATTGGGGGGGGGGACCCACCTGTTGGCTCCTTTCACCGCGAGAGCACCTGCCTGATAAGCACATGCCTTGGAGAGTCTTTAGGTTAATGGCATGCATTCTGGGCAGAACAGACGACCGCGTACCTTCATATAGAAAAAAAATCCTCATTGTTTTCCAAGATGATTGTTGATTCTTTTTTTTTTTCTCTCGTCATTTGTTTTCTCTTTTCTTTTTTGTTTGGGGACACGTGTGTGTTATTACACACGAACACGCACTTCAACCGCTGCTTATTAGAATGACATTTGTTCATTTGTGATATATTTGTTTAAAAAAATAAAATGTTCATTGGCCTTCAGTTTGCTAACGGTATTTTAAAATTTTAAATATGGATCTTATATTTTCTACTAAACTGAAAACTCATAACGTTTCCTGGAGAATGGTATACATCCTTCTTGGTTAAATTTCTGAGACTGAGTATGTAAATCCAATTTTGCCCGGAATCGATGAGCGTTCCGCAATTATTGTATCTTTTTACAAATACAGGAGACAATTGTATTCAGTAAATATTATTTATTTGAGATTTTATGAAGTATAGGTTTTAGAAATATTCTGTTTTCCCATTTTAGAAAGCTGTTTTCTCACATGCATCAAAAATGGTAATGTTCGATGTCAAAAATGACACAAGTTTGATGTCCCTTTTCTTCAATATCTAACTCCCACACTAAAGAAATAAATATTATATTTTACATCCTTCCTTCACGTGAAAGCGTTGTTTACAGAGAGAGTTTACAAAAAATACCCATTTACCAACTGAAACTTTTTTTTTCAGAATTAATATATTTTTTGGGGGGAAAACATGATATTTGATATTTACCTCGACTGAAATTTCTTTAACTTGGCTGCTTATGTGGTGTGTAAAGTAATTTATTATAAATAAATAAAAGTTTGATAGCATAGCTAAGGGGACTTTTGGGACTCTTAAGTAGTATGCTGCGGGTTCGAGCTCCACCATTGGGTTCTTATATACAAAAATAAAACCTTGTGTTTAAAATAGGGATGGCTTCTTGTAGATAGCTCCTTCCTATATTTCCTAAGCGGTTGAAAGAGAGTTATTATAAATTTTAAAAAGAGTATAATAAAGAAAGTGGTGCTGTCTTGGAGAGGGTATACTTTCTTGCCTCCTAAGGTGGTTCCAATTCCAACATGGACAATCTTTTATGAAGAAATAAAAACTTTCCCATTGCCATGGATGTTTCATCCAGGGTGGCTAGTTGTAAAAATCCACTCATTATATGTCCTTAAGTAATCTAAAGGGTGGTGAAATATACATTTTTTTCTAAGATGATTTTAGTTGGGGTTCGGTCAAGGTAGACTACCTCAACCGAACCCCAACTAAAATCATCTTAGAATAATATCTACGGTCAACAAACTCTCCTTTTGAATATACATTTTTTTTTTTTTAGTCTTAGTATTTCTTTCAACTATTGGGTGATGAAAGGAAGGGCTATCTACAGGTTGTCACCCCATTCTAAGAATTCTTTTGTTCAAAGATGAAAGCATGCCCAGGTCGGGATCTGAACCCTCAGCGTCAAGATTAACCCTGGCGCCTATTAACTTAGCCCTTATAAAAACTAAATTAGAAGGTAAAAGATAATGACCTGATATTATCTAGCACTCCTGGCCTTTTGCTAACAAAATCAGAGCTTTAAAACCAGTCCTTTAATAATCTGTACATAACAAGATTCCATTTTCTGTAGGCGTTATTCTGAAATTATTTCGGAAAACAAGTGAAAGCCGGTACGGAGGGGGTGGGGGGTAAGAGCGCTCCGCTTAGCATTCAGAACTCTCGGCTGTGGGCTAACAATGAGGACACACGACGAGGAGAAGAAGGAACGCGTGACTAGGTAAAGGACGACAGACGACGGGCATTGAAAGGGAAAGCAGATGAGAGGGGAGCACCTTTCAGAGCAGGGGGGTGAAGTGCAGGTGCGCGCGGGGGTAGTTTTTGCCTGCGCGAGACACACGTGTGTGCGCCCGCGTACCCTCGGCCGAGGTTCCCACGGCCCAGGTACTAGCTCGTTGGTAATCCCCTCTCAGTCAGGTGGTGGGCGGCACCTGTCGGCGGGATATACGGGGATCTGCCTCCACCCTCGGCACAACTGTACCAAGGGGGTGCGTTCACGGATGTAAGGAAGGACATCCACATGCGAAAAGTAATATGCCATATATGTCATTAAGGGATGATACTCATTATTCGAGTGAAAATGCGAAAAGTAATATGCCATATATGTCATTAAGGGATGATACTCATTATTCGAGTGAAAATGCGAAAAGTAATATGCCATATATGTCATTAAGGGATGATACTCATTATTCGAGTGAAAATGCGAAAAGTAATATGCCATATATGTCATTAAGGGATGATACTCATTATTCGAGTGAAAATGCGAAAAGTAATATGCCATATATGTCATTAAGGGATGATACTCATTATTCGAGTGAAAATGCGAAAAGTAATATGCCATATATGTCATTAAGGGATGATACTCATTATTCGAGTGAAAATGCGAAAAGTAATATGCCATATATGTCATTAAGGGATGATACTCATTATTCGAGTGAAAATGCGAAAAGTAATATGCCATATATGTCATTAAGGGATGATACTCATTATTCGAGTGAAAATGCGAAAAGTAATATGCCATATATGTCATTAAGGGATGATACTCATTATTCGAGTGAAAATGCGAAAAGTAATATGCCATATATGTCATTAAGGGATGATACTCATTATTCGAGTGAAAATGCGAAAAGTAATATGCCATATATGTCATTAAGGGATGATACTCATTATTCGAGTGAAAATGCGAAAAGTAATATGCCATATATGTCATTAAGGGATGATACTCATTATTCGAGTGAAAATGCGAAAAGTAATATGCCATATATGTCATTAAGGGATGATACTCATTATTCGAGTGAAAATGCGAAAAGTAATATGCCATATATGTCATTAAGGGATGATACTCATTATTCGAGTGAAAATGCGAAAAGTAATATGCCATATATGTCATTAAGGGATGATACTCATTATTCGAGTGAAAATGCGAAAAGTAATATGCCATATATGTCATTAAGGGATGATACTCATTATTCGAGTGAAAATGCGAAAAGTAATATGCCATATATGTCATTAAGGGATGATACTCATTATTCGAGTGAAAATGCGAAAAGTAATATGCCATATATGTCATTAAGGGATGATACTCATTATTCGAGTGAAAATGCGAAAAGTAATATGCCATATATGTCATTAAGGGATGATACTCATTATTCGAGTGAAAATGCGAAAAGTAATATGCCATATATGTCATTAAGGGATGATACTCATTATTCGAGTGAAAATGCGAAAAGTAATATGCCATATATGTCATTAAGGGATGATACTCATTATTCGAGTGAAAATGCGAAAAGTAATATGCCATATATGTCATTAAGGGATGATACTCATTATTCGAGTGAAAATGCGAAAAGTAATATGCCATATATGTCATTAAGGGATGATACTCATTATTCGAGTGAAAATGCGAAAAGTAATATGCCATATATGTCATTAAGGGATGATACTCATTATTCGAGTGAAAATGCGAAAAGTAATATGCCATATATGTCATTAAGGGATGATACTCATTATTCGAGTGAAAATGCGAAAAGTAATATGCCATATATGTCATTAAGGGATGATACTCATTATTCGAGTGAAAATGCGAAAAGTAATATGCCATATATGTCATTAAGGGATGATACTCATTATTCGAGTGAAAATGCGAAAAGTAATATGCCATATATGTCATTAAGGGATGATACTCATTATTCGAGTGAAAATGCGAAAAGTAATATGCCATATATGTCATTAAGGGATGATACTCATTATTCGAGTGAAAATGCGAAAAGTAATATGCCATATATGTCATTAAGGGATGATACTCATTATTCGAGTGAAAATGCGAAAAGTAATATGCCATATATGTCATTAAGGGATGATACTCATTATTCGAGTGAAAATGCGAAAAGTAATATGCCATATATGTCATTAAGGGATGATACTCATTATTCGAGTGAAAATGCGAAAAGTAATATGCCATATATGTCATTAAGGGATGATACTCATTATTCGAGTGAAAATGCGAAAAGTAATATGCCATATATGTCATTAAGGGATGATACTCATTATTCGAGTGAAAATGCGAAAAGTAATATGCCATATATGTCATTAAGGGATGATACTCATTATTCGAGTGAAAATGCGAAAAGTAATATGCCATATATGTCATTAAGGGATGATACTCATTATTCGAGTGAAAATGCGAAAAGTAATATGCCATATATGTCATTAAGGGATGATACTCATTATTCGAGTGAAAATGCGAAAAGTAATATGCCATATATGTCATTAAGGGATGATACTCATTATTCGAGTGAAAATGCGAAAAGTAATATGCCATATATGTCATTAAGGGATGATACTCATTATTCGAGTGAAAATGCGAAAAGTAATATGCCATATATGTCATTAAGGGATGATACTCATTATTCGAGTGAAAATGCGAAAAGTAATATGCCATATATGTCATTAAGGGATGATACTCATTATTCGAGTGAAAATGCGAAAAGTAATATGCCATATATGTCATTAAGGGATGATACTCATTATTCGAGTGAAAATGCGAAAAGTAATATGCCATATATGTCATTAAGGGATGATACTCATTATTCGAGTGAAAATGCGAAAAGTAATATGCCATATATGTCATTAAGGGATGATACTCATTATTCGAGTGAAAATGCGAAAAGTAATATGCCATATATGTCATTAAGGGATGATACTCATTATTCGAGTGAAAATGCGAAAAGTAATATGCCATATATGTCATTAAGGGATGATACTCATTATTCGAGTGAAAATGCGAAAAGTAATATGCCATATATGTCATTAAGGGATGATACTCATTATTCGAGTGAAAATGCGAAAAGTAATATGCCATATATGTCATTAAGGGATGATACTCATTATTCGAGTGAAAATGCGAAAAGTAATATGCCATATATGTCATTAAGGGATGATACTCATTATTCGAGTGAAAATGCGAAAAGTAATATGCCATATATGTCATTAAGGGATGATACTCATTATTCGAGTGAAAATGCGAAAAGTAATATGCCATATATGTCATTAAGGGATGATACTCATTATTCGAGTGAAAATGCGAAAAGTAATATGCCATATATGTCATTAAGGGATGATACTCATTATTCGAGTGAAAATGCGAAAAGTAATATGCCATATATGTCATTAAGGGATGATACTCATTATTCGAGTGAAAATGCGAAAAGTAATATGCCATATATGTCATTAAGGGATGATACTCATTATTCGAGTGAAAATGCGAAAAGTAATATGCCATATATGTCATTAAGGGATGATACTCATTATTCGAGTGAAAATGCGAAAAGTAATATGCCATATATGTCATTAAGGGATGATACTCATTATTCGAGTGAAAATGCGAAAAGTAATATGCCATATATGTCATTAAGGGATGATACTCATTATTCGAGTGAAAATGCGAAAAGTAATATGCCATATATGTCATTAAGGGATGATACTCATTATTCGAGTGAAAATGCGAAAAGTAATATGCCATATATGTCATTAAGGGATGATACTCATTATTCGAGTGAAAATGCGAAAAGTAATATGCCATATATGTCATTAAGGGATGATACTCATTATTCGAGTGAAAATGCGAAAAGTAATATGCCATATATGTCATTAAGGGATGATACTCATTATTCGAGTGAAAATGCGAAAAGTAATATGCCATATATGTCATTAAGGGATGATACTCATTATTCGAGTGAAAATGCGAAAAGTAATATGCCATATATGTCATTAAGGGATGATACTCATTATTCGAGTGAAAATGCGAAAAGTAATATGCCATATATGTCATTAAGGGATGATACTCATTATTCGAGTGAAAATGCGAAAAGTAATATGCCATATATGTCATTAAGGGATGATACTCATTATTCGAGTGAAAATGCGAAAAGTAATATGCCATATATGTCATTAAGGGATGATACTCATTATTCGAGTGAAAATGCGAAAAGTAATATGCCATATATGTCATTAAGGGATGATACTCATTATTCGAGTGAAAATGCGAAAAGTAATATGCCATATATGTCATTAAGGGATGATACTCATTATTCGAGTGAAAATGCGAAAAGTAATATGCCATATATGTCATTAAGGGATGATACTCATTATTCGAGTGAAAATGCGAAAAGTAATATGCCATATATGTCATTAAGGGATGATACTCATTATTCGAGTGAAAATGCGAAAAGTAATATGCCATATATGTCATTAAGGGATGATACTCATTATTCGAGTGAAAATGCGAAAAGTAATATGCCATATATGTCATTAAGGGATGATACTCATTATTCGAGTGAAAATGCGAAAAGTAATATGCCATATATGTCATTAAGGGATGATACTCATTATTCGAGTGAAAATGCGAAAAGTAATATGCCATATATGTCATTAAGGGATGATACTCATTATTCGAGTGAAAATGCGAAAAGTAATATGCCATATATGTCATTAAGGGATGATACTCATTATTCGAGTGAAAATGCGAAAAGTAATATGCCATATATGTCATTAAGGGATGATACTCATTATTCGAGTGAAAATGCGAAAAGTAATATGCCATATATGTCATTAAGGGATGATACTCATTATTCGAGTGAAAATGCGAAAAGTAATATGCCATATATGTCATTAAGGGATGATACTCATTATTCGAGTGAAAATGCGAAAAGTAATATGCCATATATGTCATTAAGGGATGATACTCATTATTCGAGTGAAAATGCGAAAAGTAATATGCCATATATGTCATTAAGGGATGATACTCATTATTCGAGTGAAAATGCGAAAAGTAATATGCCATATATGTCATTAAGGGATGATACTCATTATTCGAGTGAAAATGCGAAAAGTAATATGCCATATATGTCATTAAGGGATGATACTCATTATTCGAGTGAAAATGCGAAAAGTAATATGCCATATATGTCATTAAGGGATGATACTCATTATTCGAGTGAAAATGCGAAAAGTAATATGCCATATATGTCATTAAGGGATGATACTCATTATTCGAGTGAAAATGCGAAAAGTAATATGCCATATATGTCATTAAGGGATGATACTCATTATTCGAGTGAAAATGCGAAAAGTAATATGCCATATATGTCATTAAGGGATGATACTCATTATTCGAGTGAAAATGCGAAAAGTAATATGCCATATATGTCATTAAGGGATGATACTCATTATTCGAGTGAAAATGCGAAAAGTAATATGCCATATATGTCATTAAGGGATGATACTCATTATTCGAGTGAAAATGCGAAAAGTAATATGCCATATATGTCATTAAGGGATGATACTCATTATTCGAGTGAAAATGCGAAAAGTAATATGCCATATATGTCATTAAGGGATGATACTCATTATTCGAGTGAAAATGCGAAAAGTAATATGCCATATATGTCATTAAGGGATGATACTCATTATTCGAGTGAAAATGCGAAAAGTAATATGCCATATATGTCATTAAGGGATGATACTCATTATTCGAGTGAAAATGCGAAAAGTAATATGCCATATATGTCATTAAGGGATGATACTCATTATTCGAGTGAAAATGCGAAAAGTAATATGCCATATATGTCATTAAGGGATGATACTCATTATTCGAGTGAAAATGCGAAAAGTAATATGCCATATATGTCATTAAGGGATGATACTCATTATTCGAGTGAAAATGCGAAAAGTAATATGCCATATATGTCATTAAGGGATGATACTCATTATTCGAGTGAAAATGCGAAAAGTAATATGCCATATATGTCATTAAGGGATGATACTCATTATTCGAGTGAAAATGCGAAAAGTAATATGCCATATATGTCATTAAGGGATGATACTCATTATTCGAGTGAAAATGCGAAAAGTAATATGCCATATATGTCATTAAGGGATGANTAAGTTTGTGTGACCAATCCTCAACCTAGTCATCACCAACTCTTCTCTCCGATTACCCCTTTCTGAGCTTCTCCAGGATTTGAAAAACGAAGGAAGAGTGGACCATGTACTCACCTATCATAGTTTATTCTTAAATATCATCCTCAATGCTTTTCATTAAAATGTTAGGGAACGCAAGCTTTATAAAATACTAAAGTTAAAAAAATCAGCCACGAAACGAAAAACCACAAAAAGGAGAGTTTCTTGACCGTATACCATATATTATTCTGAGATGATTTTAGTTGGGGTTCGGTCAAGGTAGATTCAAAAAACAAATTAAAAAAAAAAATATATTACTGTTAACATTGTAATTAGTGCTGCAAAGTCCGCAGCGAACTGTGAAGCTCTTCACTAAGGTTTCAGGTGGAAGAGTAACTCACGTCACAAAGGGCTATCATACATGAGATGATCCAAGCTAGTGAGCTAATATGTAAGGTAATTAATAAATATTTTAAAGAGTTTTTATGATATTGCCAATTATTCATTATAATTATAAATAAAATAAGAAAAGTTTAATTTTGGCCATTTATATGATTCAAAGCGTGTTTTTTTGAAAAACTGAAAATGCCAGGAAAAACTTACTTTCTAATAGATTACTCTGGGTACTCCCACCTCAGCGGATCATGGCGAGTACGCCAAACATGGTGATCACGTGACGGATTTACTGCTCAGTGGCAATCAGGTATAGTGGGAGGAGTAGGAAAGAGGAAGATTGCGTGTAGGGAGTGGGAGAGAAGGAGCACAATTACGGGAAGGGAGGGAAACGATGTAGTGGAGATGAAGGTGACAGGGAAAGACCACAGCATCATCAGACAGTGCAGCTGGCGGAGGATGATGGAGGAGCGATGTGATTTACACCAGACTAGAGGGGAGGGGGTAAGGGCAATTTTCGCAGGTGCAGCAGGTAGCACTTCCAGAGTACCGTTACCCTGATTGGCCAATCTCTGGAGACGGCTACTTCTTGGAGGGAGAGTACACCGCGGACCATCAGCACCTCCGTAGGCCGCAACCAGTGGTCACGTGCGCACACTGTCTCCCACCTCATGCTTATTAGTATTTGTCTGTCTGTCTGTCAGTAATCTTCTTGTGTGTCGCGTCCTATTTACTTTCAATCTGACTCTGCCGTTATGATACGTGATTTCCAACTTTTAACACTCTTTTCTGAAACGAAATCCTGCTATCTCCTTTGACCCAAACACTTAAAGTATGCAAAATCCTTGGATTCTTTTTCAATTTTTTTCTCCGAGGAAAAGCTAGAAATACTGCCCATTATTTAAAAAAAAGTACTATTAACGTATTTTAAATCGTGTTATTTCTTTACACTTTAGTTTTCTGTTTTTAATGTCATGAATGTTACCAATTTTTCGATTGTTAGAAGTTTTATCTATCTTATCTGTAACTACCCCATTTTCAAAATCAAATATTCTTTCTAAAAGGATATTTAGTCAATGAGGTTTTATATTCCCCGTTATCTATATTTCTTTATTCCTCTATTATATTATCTTTGTAAGTTTTCGAGAAGATTCATCTATATAGAACATTTCGCAAGTTTTACAATTTGATAAATATTATTTTTAGTCAATTTTAGCAAATTCTTAATTGTTATTTGGTTTCCGTATTATCTACTTAATGTTTCTAATCATTAATATGTAGATTCAATATACAGGGTGTTTCGCAAGTAGATGACAATATGCAAGATGGAATAACTAGATCAAAAATGTAGTTAAACGCCGCCAACCGCATGATTCTTTCTTATTCCGTTGCACAGATATGCCGTTCCAAAGGTAATTTTGTGAAAACCGTGTTTTTTGTAGGAAAACCTCAATTTTCTCTGCTTCAACACATTTTTTTTCAATGTTCCATCACAGTTTTGAATTCACCATTAAATTTTCTTTAAGTGTAATGCACATTCAATGTTCATAGTATCATTTCAAAAGCGCGATAACAGATCAAGAAATAAAAATTTTAAAAAAATGTTGTCAGCGACAAATTTTCGAGGATCACTGCTCTTCCAAAAAAAGTCCTGCAAGCTGCCGAATCTCACAAAAGTTGTGAAATTTAATTACCTTTCTAACGGTGTACT
>KZ809178.1:37447-63057 GCA_000696205.2 Oncopeltus fasciatus | reverse complement strand
TATATATATATATATCAAGATGGCTTATTATCTCCATTGATCTATATATATTTATACATGAAAATCTGCAAAGAATGTAGCGAGAAATTAATATCATAACATAAATAGACAAACATATTTACCGTGGGATAGTTCTCTCATTGATCTGATCAATCCACAAGATTATAAATTAATTGGTTTTATTTTAGCCCCTCTCCCCCCCCTCCTACCAAAAAATATACATTCTTTAACTTCGGCCATAAAATAAATTGGGTAAATAATGTTGAAATGAAGCTTGTCACTGTCTGAGAGTCCTCTAATTATTCGAAAATACTTAATTATGTGGTAATAGTGAAGAAACCTTGTTTAATACTTTAACTTCGCTCCAGTTCACANATTGATTCTCCAGGTAAGTGCAGCTATCTGCAGCAATGGTGCCCGCTACTCGGTTACGCCTAGCCAAGGAGAGGCCGACAGCTCTCGTCAATCATATCTAGCTAGCGTGCGTCCTTCTGTCTCCAGTAGGCGCCTCTACTTCCTCAGTTACCCTGATGGATGTCCTGGGATACATATGTGATTCTCCTTCAAATCCCTTTGGGATCATTCATTCGGGAAATTAAGAGCATTATTTCCCTAAGGGATTCCCGTAGGATGGAGTAAAATATGGGGATCACGTCGGAAAATAACTTCCTATCTATGAATACATAATTCATATAGTGCAATGCAATTCCCTGCTACTAAGAAACTCTTGTAGTTAGCAGCAAGTAGAATATTTGACAATCAAAAGGAACTATGAATAAAAGTATGATTCCTGCAAATACATTACTTGGTATGGTAATTGTTCATTGTACTCGGATTAGACATAGAGATTTGCCTTGGAGGACTCGGTAGACAAGACCAGCCATGTCAAGTCTGACGAGCCTAGGGGACTTGGCGCGGGTGCAGAACAACGCGTGAATAACACATCAGCTGGCTGATTGATTCTCCAGGTAAGTGCAGCTATCTGCAGCAATGGTGCCCGCTACTCGGTTACGCCTAGCCAAGGAGAGGCCGACAGCTCTCGTCAATCATATCTAGCTAGCGTGCGTCCTTCTGTCTCCAGTAGGCGCCTCTACTTCCTCAGTTACCCTGATGGATGTCCTGGGATACATATGTGATTCTCCTTCAAATCCCTTTGGGATCATTCATTCGGGAAATTAAGAGCATTATTTCCCTAAGGGATTCCCGTAGGATGGAGTAAAATATGGGGATCACGTCGGAAAATAACTTCCTATCTATGAATACATAATTCATATAGTGCAATGCAATTCCCTGCTACTAAGAAACTCTTGTAGTTAGCAGCAAGTAGAATATTTGACAATCAAAAGGAACTATGAATAAAAGTATGATTCCTGCAAATACATTACTTGGTATGGTAATTGTTCATTGTACTCGGATTAGACATAGAGATTTGCCTTGGAGGACTCGGTAGACAAGACCAGCCATGTCAAGTCTGACGAGCCTAGGGGACTTGGCGCGGGTGCAGAACAACGCGTGAATAACACATCAGCTGGCTGATTGATTCTCCAGGTAAGTGCAGCTATCTGCAGCAATGGTGCCCGCTACTCGGTTACGCCTAGCCAAGGAGAGGCCGACAGCTCTCGTCAATCATATCTAGCTAGCGTGCGTCCTTCTGTCTCCAGTAGGCGCCTCTACTTCCTCAGTTACCCTGATGGATGTCCTGGGATACATATGTGATTCTCCTTCAAATCCCTTTGGGATCATTCATTCGGGAAATTAAGAGCATTATTTCCCTAAGGGATTCCCGTAGGATGGAGTAAAATATGGGGATCACGTCGGAAAATAACTTCCTATCTATGAATACATAATTCATATAGTGCAATGCAATTCCCTGCTACTAAGAAACTCTTGTAGTTAGCAGCAAGTAGAATATTTGACAATCAAAAGGAACTATGAATAAAAGTATGATTCCTGCAAATACATTACTTGGTATGGTAATTGTTCATTGTACTCGGATTAGACATAGAGATTTGCCTTGGAGGACTCGGTAGACAAGACCAGCCATGTCAAGTCTGACGAGCCTAGGGGACTTGGCGCGGGTGCAGAACAACGCGTGAATAACACATCAGCTGGCTGATTGATTCTCCAGGTAAGTGCAGCTATCTGCAGCAATGGTGCCCGCTACTCGGTTACGCCTAGCCAAGGAGAGGCCGACAGCTCTCGTCAATCATATCTAGCTAGCGTGCGTCCTTCTGTCTCCAGTAGGCGCCTCTACTTCCTCAGTTACCCTGATGGATGTCCTGGGATACATATGTGATTCTCCTTCAAATCCCTTTGGGATCATTCATTCGGGAAATTAAGAGCATTATTTCCCTAAGGGATTCCCGTAGGATGGAGTAAAATATGGGGATCACGTCGGAAAATAACTTCCTATCTATGAATACATAATTCATATAGTGCAATGCAATTCCCTGCTACTAAGAAACTCTTGTAGTTAGCAGCAAGTAGAATATTTGACAATCAAAAGGAACTATGAATAAAAGTATGATTCCTGCAAATACATTACTTGGTATGGTAATTGTTCATTGTACTCGGATTAGACATAGAGATTTGCCTTGGAGGACTCGGTAGACAAGACCAGCCATGTCAAGTCTGACGAGCCTAGGGGACTTGGCGCGGGTGCAGAACAACGCGTGAATAACACATCAGCTGGCTGATTGATTCTCCAGGTAAGTGCAGCTATCTGCAGCAATGGTGCCCGCTACTCGGTTACGCCTAGCCAAGGAGAGGCCGACAGCTCTCGTCAATCATATCTAGCTAGCGTGCGTCCTTCTGTCTCCAGTAGGCGCCTCTACTTCCTCAGTTACCCTGATGGATGTCCTGGGATACATATGTGATTCTCCTTCAAATCCCTTTGGGATCATTCATTCGGGAAATTAAGAGCATTATTTCCCTAAGGGATTCCCGTAGGATGGAGTAAAATATGGGGATCACGTCGGAAAATAACTTCCTATCTATGAATACATAATTCATATAGTGCAATGCAATTCCCTGCTACTAAGAAACTCTTGTAGTTAGCAGCAAGTAGAATATTTGACAATCAAAAGGAACTATGAATAAAAGTATGATTCCTGCAAATACATTACTTGGTATGGTAATTGTTCATTGTACTCGGATTAGACATAGAGATTTGCCTTGGAGGACTCGGTAGACAAGACCAGCCATGTCAAGTCTGACGAGCCTAGGGGACTTGGCGCGGGTGCAGAACAACGCGTGAATAACACATCAGCTGGCTGATTGATTCTCCAGGTAAGTGCAGCTATCTGCAGCAATGGTGCCCGCTACTCGGTTACGCCTAGCCAAGGAGAGGCCGACAGCTCTCGTCAATCATATCTAGCTAGCGTGCGTCCTTCTGTCTCCAGTAGGCGCCTCTACTTCCTCAGTTACCCTGATGGATGTCCTGGGATACATATGTGATTCTCCTTCAAATCCCTTTGGGATCATTCATTCGGGAAATTAAGAGCATTATTTCCCTAAGGGATTCCCGTAGGATGGAGTAAAATATGGGGATCACGTCGGAAAATAACTTCCTATCTATGAATACATAATTCATATATTGCAATGCAATTCCCTGCTACTAAGAAACTCTTGTAGTTAGCAGCAAGTAGAATATTTGACAATCAAAAGGAACTATGAATAAAAGTATGATTCCTGCAAATACATTACGAGATAATTCTAGTATAATTTATTGTAAGTACATATAATCCAAATATAAAACAAGTACGCGCAGCTAAATTTCCTTTTCTGAATAGGTTTGCATCTGTAACACACTCCATTTAAAAAAAAAACATTCGCCATTGCTGTGAAGATTAGAATAATGGATGTAAAGAATATTTATATATAAAAGATAAATGTAGAAAATGATAAAAAAGACTATTTACAATGTAAATTTTCAAAAATTACTTAAGGAATTTTTTTTTTCGAATTAATGTTTCGAAGCATTTCTATCCCTAAGATTTAGAATGGCCTAATTTTTCATTGGATTTTATATTTTAAAAAATGTTTAGCTTCTAAAAACAAATAAATAAAATTGATTGATGCATCAAAAATAGTAAATATCGAATAATAATAAAATTCTCTGTTTAGGTTTAGAAGTTTCCATTAATAATAATTTTCTTCCTAATTTTTGAAATCAATAATTAAACTGAACACATGAAGCAATATTTAAAAAATTTATCATTGGAGAAGTTAAAAATATGGTCCGTTCAATATTTTATATATTTTTCTGTGCGTTTTTTAAAAATCATTGTGTGAGTTAATAATTTAAATTTGTGGAAGGGGAAGATGGGTTTAGTGAGAGACAAAATTTAAAATCTGTTTTATTAATCAATGCATTATTAGCTTTCAGACATATTGTAGTGAACAAAATATGTGTAATTCATTACATTTATGTTAAACAATTATTTTTTAACAACATATGTAAAGGAAGATTTAATGAATGCTTAGGGGACGACCAACATTTTTAATATTGGTGTATCGTTATTATTTAAATCCAGAATAAGTTTTTCTAATTTAATTGGCTGAAAGAGTAATTTCTCTTCTGTATTTCTTTTTTTTACGAAAAGTTATTAGTAAGGAATATATTTATAGTTACTAAGAACTTCCCCCACTCTTCCTACCGGTCAATCTAGAGCCAGCTCAAGTATTTAATAAGCTTAAGAAAACACGAGTTCTGCTTAGTTTACGCATTTCCTGTATTGTAAAAAGGTAATTTTACTAGTACTTCTAGTAACAGTTAACAGGTTACCGAGTTTGTCAGTAAAATGCATAATATATAATTTTGAAAATACCTAAATACACAGAGAAAACCTTCAAGCAGTACTGGACAAAGAAAAATATATTTACCATGTTGCAATAAAGATGGAAGCAAATAAAAGAAAATATAAATTCCATCTTACGAGCTGGTGAGGACAGTGAACATGAAAAAGAATGTAAATACTGACTCTAGGCTGACAGGGATAGGTGAGGGGGCGTTCAACACTCCCATTTCATTCTTAAATGTCAGCCTAAAGCTTCATGTAGGCTGAATAAATTTTGAATCCTAATGCAGCGACCTGAAAACGCAGAACTGCCTGTCGTTATTGGACAGACAGTTTACAAAGATTTTTCATTTTCCGAGGTGGAAATCAAATCCCAACTTAATCGCACTCTGAGTATAATATGACTCGTCTTTCGCGGCTTAACCAATCTTACTCTGTTCTCCAAGACACAACAAATGAGGGTGAAGCTAACTTTTAATTTTGCGAAATCGAATTTGTTGCAACTGCGGAGCTAAGTTGCAACTATATACGCAGTTACCGTGCTGTTTGAACTTGGTACATTTCACGTAGTGCTTTGGAAACACAACTCCCGAGACAGATTTATTTAAGATGCACTAGGATTCATCAGTTTCCATGAGCTGTAGTTAACTTATAGAGGTTACGAGTATTTCATTAACCTGAAGGAATAGGGGAGCCGGTTCCGTTCGGATCTCGCAATCTTCGCGCTGCGGGTTCGAATTCCGCCCAGGACGATGTTTTATTTATTAGTAGAATCTTGGTCGTTTAGAATGGGATGGCAACCTGTAGATAGCCCCTTCCTTCATGACCTCCAGGGCTTGAAAGAGAAAACACTTAAAAATAAAAATAAATAATGAAAAAAACTGACAAAATATAGTTAAAACTTCTCCACCGACTAGTGCCTGGGCAATGTTTTCCAACAGCTACTACATATTAATGCCTCAGGCCCAATGAACCCTGTCCTAATGGGTTGTGCCCTCGTGACGCTACTGTACTAGAGGGAGGTTAGTTTTCTTCTACGGGTTACAAATAGTTGTTTTAAAGTAGTAAAAACCCCTACGGACAATCACATGTCCTCCAAGGTATCCTTAGCCATCCTTATCAATCCTTAGCCATCCTTAGCTAACCATCCCTAACATCCCTAATGAGGTTATGAGCGCAGCACCAATGACCCTTGAAAAAGGTATGGGTGTGTGTATTTGTAGATCTCTGAGGCTTAGATTTATAATCGCAAACGGAACAATATTTAAATACACTCACATTAACATAGACTTTTTTTTCACTTTATGCAGCTGTGATGTAGCGCCTTACGTAAGTGTCTATCGTGGATGAAGGGTTCTTCAACTTATACGTTGAACTCTGTTGCGTATTTATAAAATATACAAAAAACAAAGTAACTAAAAGGGATTATTGCTCTCCCCCACCTCATCCCTTCTGAATTGCTCAGAGCACGCCACAGCTAAAATATCTTACCTTTAGTTATCTTTTTCCGTTTCCAAGGCCAAATAAGTTATCAATAATGGCGCATGGTGAACCTGCAGAGTTTACGCAGCACCTGCGTGATGTACCCCTATTGCGTTGAGTGCAGCTAGAGGTCATGTCTTCCCTTAATTCCTCCAATCTGTCGCGTTGTTAAGTGGAATAGCGAGCACTACACAATCGCCTGTTTAGCGCAGTAGTTCTGCATTCCCCTTGACCTCAACCCCAGTTCGCCTTGGCAGTGTGCAGAGCTAATGGCTGGCTCTTACGACATCTATTGCCTGCAGCCACACAGTCTCTCCCGGTCCGCCGTCAATCACCTCTCCTTTGTTCTCTACTCAGAGAAAATGGATATTATCATCACGTTATTAACTTGTTTTTACATAATATTGTGACATTTGTCTTTGATATTTCCATTATGTCTCTAATACTTTCAATGTTATTTTCTGAACAAGCTCATTGAACGAAGATCTCTTGCAATAACTTTTTATTCTTGGTTTATAATAAGAATAGATACCCTTCAAAATTAGTTATGTCAAATTTAATCCGTACAGTGATTATCATTGACTATAATTTATAGATTTATGATGAGATTGGTAACACCCTCGACTATATATGACAGGTAGTGTTCACCATAGGTTATAGTTAGTCTCCACTGTTCATACCAACTTGCTAACTGATTGGAGTGTATTGAATATTCACTTAAGAACTTGTTAAATTACTTAACGGAGGATTTAGAGTTCTGGAGTCGACAGTCGGCTGTTCCTTTTACTAATAAGGTAACAGTCATAGCACCTCCATTCGTCAGTAGACAACAGAGGGTACTCGTTAAAGGGAGGTGCTCTGTCTGTGACCGCATTCGAAATTCCTGAAGATGCATTAGTAGATGCGAAACCGGTTCCAATAAAGTTTTTAAAAAACCAGAAAGAGTGCCTCTAAATATCACTTCTGCAATCAATGATAGTAGAGAATTTGTTGGGGTTCGGTCGAAGTTGATCTAAAAAAAAATAAATTACTAATTTATAGAAATGCAAGTTTTATTATCTGCCGACGTTTCAGTATACTTTGAAAGCCATCTTCAGGGCTATCATGAAGGCGAGAGGGGACGTGTTGCCACCTAAATCAAATTTTGATGACACTAAATTTTCTCAACCCTCTCCACTCCGATTTCAACCAAATATGAATAAATTTCACTGCTTGTTATATAACGTCTTAATGCTTACTTTAGATCTATATTTTAAAAATTTTAGGCACCATCAAGCACTTGAGCTTATATTCTTAAATATTTTCATTTTTTCTTTTTTTAAATTGTTTTAAATGTTGTAAAGTTTAATTTTATTTCTTTTTTGCCCTAATCACTTTATTTAGCAAAATAGGTTTTTAATTTTAACCCGCGCCATTTCTCTGTGACCGATTTTAGTCAAAAACTAATTTATCCGCTTGTAAAAAAGAAGATTAAACATGAATTTGGTTTAATCATTTTATTGAATTGGAGGCGCTAATGCCTGTACAGACAAATATTGCATACATAAATTTAAACGGACTGTATTTTTAGTATTCCAATTTATGATCGTTAATATAGCATAAGTTCTCATAAAATTAGAAAGAATTACTAATGTATTTTTAAGAATTAAGAAAATTAAGAGTTACTAATATATGAACGTAATCTATTAGAGTTTTAATAATTAATAAAATTCTAATTGTTTTGATATTTCATATGGTTGAATATATAAAATAAATGTTGCCATAAATTATTTACTTTTTATACTTAAACCATTAATTAATCGTTCTGTTTTATACACATGTCAGTCAATATTTTTAATAAGATATTACTAGAATTTTCAAGGCTTTTATTTTATTTTATTAGCTGATTTACCGTAGGAAACCAAGCTATTCACGTTGGTATCACAATGCTACTTAAGAGAAATTTCAATGGATCATCAAACATCCAGAATATTTATGCTTATTATATCTACTAAGCCAATTTGAATAAACAACCAATTCTTTACTGAAAATAGCCCAGGATTATTGGAACAACATTCATAGTCATTTAAAAAGAAAAAAAAAATTTATATATAAAATGAGAGTAGATTACTTAAATAGGCCATCGTGATGCTTTGCCTTGAACTTCAAACTACTACATCTGTCAAGCGAGTATAGAGCGGTTTTAAAGACACAGCGAGACGTATTAAGTAATACCGATGCGCCTCAACAATTTCAGAGTTAACTACGTGTCAAACTAATGTGCTTTCGACCTTAGAAGGTCATCTTCTGAAGCTCTGGTTATGAGAGGTGTCACCTTCACAGGCAGCATCGTAGGCCTGTAGTTTAGGCGCCAGACCATGGGGGCACACATCACTCACTTCTAGTGTTTCTGAAGATGGTGGCTCTCTATAGTCGTAATCGCCTCAACAATTTCAGAGTTAACTATGTGTCAAACTAATGTGCTTTCGACCTTAGAAGGTCATCTTCTGAAGCTCTGGTTATGAGAGGTGTCACCTCCACAGGCAGTATCGTAGGCCTGTAGTTTAGGCGCCAGACCATGGGGGCACAAATCCCTCACTTCTAGTGTTTCTGAAGATGGTTGCTCTCTATAGTCGTAATCGCCTCAACAATTTCAGAGTTAACTACGTGTCAAACTAATGTGCTTTCGACCTTAGAAGGTCATCTTCTGAAGCTTTGGTTATGAGAGGTTTCACCTCCACAGGCAGCATCGCAGGCCTGTAGTATAGGCGCCAGACCATGGGGGCACTCATAACTCACTTCCAGTGTTTCTGAAGATGGTGGCTCTCTATAGTCGTAATCGTCTCAACAATTTCAGAGTTAACTACGTGTCAAACTAATGTGCTTTCGACCTTAGAAGGTCATCTTCTGAAGCTCTGGTTATGAGAGGTTTTACCACCACAGGCAGCATCGTAGGCCTGTAGTATAGGCGCCAGACCATGGGGGCACAAATCCCTCACTTCTAGTGTTTCTGAAGATGGTGGCTCTCTATGGTCGTAATCGCCCAAGTTTGAATATATACATTGCGGGAAAGACAACTTGGCCTTTTATTTAACAAAATAAATTTAAGGTTGTTGTGAACCCGCAAAACAAAAACTAGTTCAAAAAGTGTTTGATGACCCCCCTTTCTATTCCATGATTTATTGGGTAATGGCAGATACAGTAAAAAAATTACAAATAAACTCCGCATTGCTCCTTAGAAGAGTAATAAATTCCAAAATTTGTTTAAACATAAGCAAATCCTTGATTTCCTTACATTAAATAAGGCTTTGAAGGAATCCTAAGAAGTCAGGAATCGAGCATGCGTAATAAAAGGTACAATACAAACATGATAAGTACAAAAAAAAAGGTATTTTCTCAAATTGGTGCCCCTGAATTCCTGAAGACATAGCTCAAGGGATGTGCGCTTTTCCTGCGGGGAGAAGGACATTGTGCATATCCTGGTGGTGTGTCCTTCGTGTATAAATCCCTGAGGGAAGTATGTTTCAATGATGCGCTTTTGAGTTTTTAAGTGGCTATTGAGATAATGAGAGGGAAAATATTACAATATGCAATAAAATATTGTATAGTTCTAGGACAGTAAATAAATTTAATTATTAAAATGTGATTAAACTAAACAATTTTTTTTGTGTTTTACTAAATTATACTTTATGATAAATTATTTATTGGAAATATATTATATTGTGTTACATATAAGGCATTTAAGTCATGTGTTTAAATAACTTCTAATTATTTTAAAACTTTTATGTATAGTATATTTGTACATACGTATGGAAGAAATACTCAAATGATCTCAGATCACGAGCTACGCCTGTAAATATTGTATTATATTATTATATGTTTAATAAAGGTATGTCTATTCTATTCTGTTATTGTATAAATCTCGTCTCTTTTATATATATAAATCAACCAATTGAAGCAAAAGTTAAAAATTCAATTTCATAGAATGTATTTCTTTCAATGTAAAGCACTACGAACATTTTGCAGGGAATATATTGTACACTAGCGATTTCTTATTTGATTATTTTTTTCATTGTAATGTAGGATTTTTTCTTTTAAAATAAATATGTTAAATGGCTTATTCACTTTAATCCACTTTAGAATACCCTCTCCCCTCCAACCCCTGGAACATAAAGAAGCTGAGCAGACTCTACTTTCCTTGATGCATCTGGTTACTCTTCTCTTCTTCCTTGCCTTTTTTTTCTTCCTTCCCTTAAATTCAATGAGAGGAAACGTATGTGTGGGAGGGAGATTTAAATTCTCGAGAAAAACTCATCCCAGCTTCCCTCCGACCCTCTCCCCCAGTCAATGGCCTCTTTCTCTCTGAGGCGGCCTTAAGCGTTGAATATGGGCGCAGGCAGGGAAATTGACTCCCAGATTAGAAGCGCCGAGTAGAGATGAGTTTAAAGTTTCTCCGAGGGCCGGGATTTCCCCGTTGTCGGCAATAAGTCCCTGAGGCCGCATACGTGTGCAAATCCTACGGCAGAATGGTGGTGGGGGGAGGGCGCACGATCGAGGAGGACCACGGAGCCGTGACAGCCTACCCGATGACTTGATTGGAAAAGCACACTCAGCCATGATTGCATTGCCCGATTTGTGCCGAGGGAGTGTTTGACGAGGGTCACCATACGAAGAGAAAAGGATTCCTTGCCATGTCAATAAGAGAACAATCTTCTTCAGGAAAAGGCGAACTTGAACCAATACCATTTCCGTGAGGAATTTAAGTGTATTTCTGGTGGAAATAAGAATGTTTCAATGAAACTTGTAATATTGCGAAAATTGATTTTATCATATTTCCTTTAGGGGAATAAAGCTTTTCACGTTACTGCGATGAAGCGCCTTTTGAAATATTTCAATGAATATTTTCCTATTGGACATCGAACGAGTTCAAAATACACTGTATGGTTTATGATGAAATGGAATTTTCTGTGGATGACTGTGTAGCGGATGGAGATTAGATCTTGGACGGAAGGGATATTCAAATCTTTTTGAATAGAGAGTTTTTTCAACTGTAGGTTGATGTCAACCTTGACTGAACCCCAGCAAATTCTCTTCTAATTAAAATCTTTTTGATCCTCCATTTGCTGCACCACTGCTGAATAATGTCAAGATGGTTTCGTACAATTAAGAAAGTGATTGGGAAATTAGAGGAAATGACAGGAGATTTGTGATCTACTAAAACGGCTTAGAGTGTATTGGGATGGATGGGGATGATTGTAGTGTAAAGGATATAAAGGATAGATCCAAGCAGACTACCCTGTGGAACGCCCGATTACAACACAGTACAATCGTACTTTGAATATTAAACTAATAAATTCAGATGTTATTTCTACAATTGTTTTTTAATATTAATACATTTTTATATGACGAAATACAAACATTTCTACAAAATCCACCTCACTCTACCAAAATAAAAAAACATTATTACAACTAAAATATTTAAATATTATGAAAATACAAATTGTGGAAAAGAAACAAACAATAAATATGCTTAATTTTATATTTTTGTATTGTATCATTTTAGTATTTGTAATCTGTATTGCTTATTATTGCCTATTATTTTAGTATTTGTAATTTGTAAGGTTCACAAAAGATCAAAGAAAATAATATTTTCAAATAAATAGTTCGTGAATAGGACTGTGGATAATTTAATAATCGTGTTAATTTCTTTGGAATTCGTTAATAATATAACCTTTTGAATATTTAAAATAAAGCAAGAAGGGATAAGATAATTAATACTGAAAGAACGAGATGAACGACAAATGAATCTTACTGTCGGTTGATTATCAAAGTTGAAGGTGAAGTGCAAATGACCATAACTTCCAGTTAAGCGAATGCAATCAGAGAACTGTGCATTCTTCAAGCTACAACTGATAGACAGTTTTGTATTCTTTGTTTCGTTTTCTTTATAGTTATGGACATTGAAACGCAGAAGACAAAAAAAAAATAAATTGGCCTCTAATCCATAATTAATAAATAACCGTCCAGAGTTAAAATAACGAAAGAATAATAATTCCATAGTACATTCAAAATAAATAAATAAATTTATAATCTTAATACCTTTGATGTTGCTTGAGTTATGAAAATGTTTTAAATACACAATTTGTATGTGTAAAATGTTATTCCTTGACGTTTATTTTGCAATGTTATAATATAGTGACGTAGAAGAAATTATAAATTTACTAAATTCGGGAGCTCTTCTCCCACTCTTAGAAGGTGTCTCTAGGCCCAGATAGAGCAAACTTTAGTGTTCGTGCGTTTTAAATTCATTGTTTTGACCGTCTTGTAAATTAAATTTCATCAGTTACACTTGTGCACTTATTTCTAATGAAAATGGGAAAAGTGCACTGATTACGCAACTCCTGCGTGACTAAACGATATAGTAACCATTTAAGATACAACCAAACATCCCAAGAATAATGCTGAAATCAGAGACTGAGAGCAGTGAGCTTTGCGGGTGGCCTACACTTAGCGCCTTAGTACTTTGTTCCTCCTTGCGGAGGGTTGTTGCTAAACCCCAGAACTTCATCTCAGGTACCAAATCTAAAACCACTTTCTCCAACAGGGGGCGTAGCTCAGATGGTAGAGCGCTCGCTTAGCATGCGAGAGGTACCGGGATCGATGCCCGGCGCCTCCAGAAAAATTTTTTTTGTAGATATTTTGATATTAAATCTAAATTTTTGCTATTTTCAATCTTAAACTTTTTCTTTTTAAAAGGAGAGTTTTTTTTTTACCGTAGATATTATTCTTAGATGATTTTAGTTGGGGTTCGGTCAAGGTAGATCCAAAAAACACAAATTTAAAAAATGCACTTTTTAATAAAGGATTATCTGCCAACGTTTCAATAAGTTGTTGTTTGCATGTTTTTTCAAATTGGTTTTTTTTAAATCTTTTTATTTCCTCTTACATAGCTTTCTACATTCATACTCTTGATATCACATTATATTATTGCAATTCTCTATTATACTAATTTCAATTATTATTGTATTCTCATGACATTGTATTTCTACAGCCCTGAAGATGGCTTGCAATGTAAGCCGAAACGTAAGAAGATAATCCTTTATTAAAAAGTGAATTTTTTAAATTTAAGTTTTTTGGATCTACCTTGACCGAACCCCAACTAAAATCAGCTAAGATTAAAGTTTTTATTTATCACATTTCGAATAATGTATAATTGCAAATATTAATTAATTATTAACAATTTTTAGTGCAGAGGAGCAGAATAAAGAATCTAACTATCCCAGCCAGAACACTACTACGGGGAATTTAATAACTTATCAGACTTGTGTCGGTAGCGTAAATGGAAAACGCACCGGCTCGGATAGTAGGAGATCCAGGTTCGAATCCTGGCTGGGATTAGAGTTAGATTTTTTATTCTGTTCTTTTGCACTAAAAATTGTTAAAATTTACGTGGGATTAAATACCACAAAAAATATTTATTTAATTAGTTACCATTCATGTATCTAATGGGCGTCGGAACACCGTATTGGCCACAAGCCTAATCTTGCAAACCGTAGATAATCTCAAATGATCTTCAGAGGAGAAGCAGTACAGAGGAAGTATATGTAAAAAAACAAGTTAGGTTTGTTATACATTAAATATATTGTTGTATTAAGTGTATTTGTTCTTTTGAAATAGCTTTTTAATTTCCGTACCCCATGTTTTTCATTATTCTTTTTGTTGCTGTCCATAAAATTTAGAAATAATAAAAACATAGCATACCTTGACTAAACGATCAACCAGGTGTCTTTTATTGGAGAATCGTATATGCTGTCAGTTAATACTCATAAGAATATATTTTTTCTCGAGAGCTACACAAAGAGATATAAAATACGCGACATCCAGCTTCACTAGAGGCACAGTAAAGACAAAGACTCCATTTAACGGCGGTAATACATTAAAATGACATAAAACAGGGAGGGAAAGTAAACATTTACAGCTGGATGAGTGTCAGGTGGGAAGCGGCGTGTTATCAGCAGGTGGTGGGTGGACTGATAAGCCAACCCTTTGATGGGCCCTAACCATGGGTCCCATGATGGCCGCCCTTATCTCCGGCACAGATTCAGATGTCACAACCCCTGAAGGAATAGTGGAAGCTGAGTGATCTGCGTGCGCGCCCTTCACCCTAACTGAAGCGACAGATAAGCCCTTCCATATTACAGTATTTACACTTTCTGCAAAGGAGATGTCCTTGGGAAAATTGATGTAAGACTCTGTCATGTCTCTGTCTCATATATAGAGTAATATATATTAGGAAGTTATATATAATTATGTAGCATATTTTATTAAAATACTCTAATACATATATAGAGTAGTCTAATATATTGGGTAATATATGATTCCCAATATTTCATTAAAGATAGATACAATTGAGAGTAAATGACAGATGAAGGAATGAAGTCTAAAAATTAGCTTTAAACTGGTCGGTAACGTACAGTTGTTTGTATAAATATTATGGAATATTAACATTATATTTTACACCTATTATGTTTTATAAACATTATCTTAACGAAAATAACAACAAAGATTATAAATTATAAATTTTGGTCTTTCTCCAAAGTTCACTCAAAGGTTCACTGTGAAAGAAGGATCCAAAGGATGACCACAAAGAAATCTACCTCATAGAACTATATGTAAAAGTTATATTAATTTTATTATAATTACATTAAGAATGAATTTATTATTTATCTAATGGCTTATTAGAGTAAAATTGAGAGAGTTTAGGTGAGAGTGGTCATCCCGAAAGTGCTAAGCTGTCTAATGATCTGAAAAGGGCCATAACAATTACCATAAAACAGCAGACGAGAGGTGCATAAAACTTAACGCCCAATATATGGCAGTTAAAATTAACTGGAGCCATTAGAGCTGTCATTAAGGGCCACTGGTTTACGGCGGCTCCAATATGGCAGTATATCACATCGCGATCCCTATGGCACGATTATTAGCCACAAGTTACAAATCGATCTGCACGCTGCTATCGAGTAATCGATATGTCTCCCTGCGACTTTACATAATCTACTGAGGATTGTGACAGTTTGAGATGCCCAATTCACAGCTGATGATTAGCAAGACACATTCAAAAAAGGCTTATCTGATAATATACCTCAAATTGAACACATAGCTCTTTGTGAAGACAATTTCATTCAAATTTCTGGACTTGCCATTGGTAATAACCGCGTTCCTGACATTGATAAACTTTAAAGGACAAAACTATTCTTCCTCATTTTCTCACAGACAAATAATCATCTTCATCAAGCAGTATGTCATTGATCGTATTTTATTGCTCAACCCCGAAAAACATACTAAACTTTAGAACCCTTCAACTATATCAAGATTTACCGTTGAGTGAAAATCAGACGGTCTCTGAAGTATTTCTATCCCTTTGCTCGATATACTTCTCATCAGACAACTTGATGGTTTGTTTCCAACTGATAGGTTGATAACCTTATATCTTCCTGTACACTTTGTACAAAGGCCAGTCTTTGTTGGACAATTTTCAAAGGCAGTTTTCTTCTCCATTAGAAAATCACAGGTCTCCAACCTTAACATGGGTTAGGAGCGGTTAATGTCGTCACGCAATTGAAAAAGTAAAATGTTTGTGTTTGCATGAGATAAACAAATATATCTGAGATCTAGTTAAGGACACATGCTTTCAGAGATGTGGCTAAAGGTACACAGTCTATAAGCTATCTATCTAACCAAAAAAAAAAAAAAAAAAAAAAAAAAAATTAAAAAGGTTAAAAAAAGGTTACGCAATAGTGGCTAGTAATTTATTTTTTTTGTTGGCTAGTAGCAATTTTTGTCTTAAATAATTTAATGTTGATTTTTTTTTGTAAAGGCTAATGAACTGCATGTAACCTATTCGTCATTACAAAAAAAAAAAGCTCTTCATAAAATCTTTTATTTATTTTTTTTATGGCGTGTTAACCTTTGGTCATTAACGCCAGGGAGATATTTTTAGAAGCGGGAAGATATTTTCATAAAAAAATAATTTCTTATCAATAGGTCATGGTGAGGTATAATAAATTGTTAATGCGAATAGTTACTATGTAGAGGGACATAGTAATTTATTTGTACTTGGAAACTATGAAATTTATAAGAAAAAAAACATTGAGAGAGAATAGAAAAGAAGCATACTGAAAATGTATCTAGATAAGATTTAATAGCCTGCCCTCTTTCTGAAAGTTCATTACAGAGTCGATGACTTTATCGTCATCCAATAGAATTTCGTCTAGAGTCCCATTTAAATTATATTTTTTCCTTGTTTCTCATATAATCTTTATTATCTTCTGAAACATTCAAATTTCAATATATTTTACCTCCCGAATGTAAAAGGTTTTACCAGGAGTACATCAAAATATCTATGGTACTTAGATATTGGCTAGTGAGTGGGGCGTAATAACGAAATTCTTCAATGTGGAATGATTTATAATGATTATGAATTATAAAATTAATTTTTTTTCGCTGCTCGTTTCTCTCACTCATTGTTACTTCTGTCATTTACACTCTAAACGAATCAGAGGTACCAGAATATCATTCTGTCTCATTATGACCTGGCACCGTACCTTACATAGAAAAAATTTGAAGCATAAATTCCTCCTTTTCTATTCCTTATCTGTTTGACATTTAGCGACGACATTCTCCAGCGTTAAAATCTTCCAGTGGGCTGGAGCATTTAGTAATATCAAGAGCAATCTGAAACTACCTGGAACGAATGGAGAGAATCACTCAGGATACTCTCAGCAAAGATTGGCCCCTTTTAGCGAAACTTATAAAGATCTTTCCTTCCCGAGCAGTTAATCTCGGCGCTATGAGACTACGAAAGGCCGGATTAAGGCTTGTCGGACAAAACGGCGTGATTACTGCTCGGGGATTCCTCGTTTTACAGTTCCACGCTGGCAGATAGACGGGCAATCCGGAGCCACGACCGTGTGTGAAGGGTACTCACAAAGAGTGCTATGACACGGTCCTATCGGAGCTTTTAGCATGGGATGGCCCGGACATGGGCGATTCCATGCCCTGTCTATCTGACCCCTGCCGAAGGAGTGCGGTCGTGAGGAGGCAGTTGACGGTCTTATCGGAGAGCCTTCGTGCCAACGACACCGGCACACCGAGGAGCATACGATAGCTGTTTTATGGTGGGCTTCTAGGCCGGGGCCGTGCTTCGGAAATGTTATAAAGATGTACGACGTGGCTGCCTGCCTCGAAGATCTCTATACTGAAATTAAAAAAAAAAAGTAAATAGACCACACTGAAAGGTAGAATGGAAGTTATTAGATGATTTTAGTTGGGGTTCGGTCAAGGTAGATCCAAAAAACACAAATTTAAAATTCAGGACATCCTCTCTCGTTTTTATGAAGGCAGCCCTGAAGATGGCTTACAATGTAAGCCGAAACGTTGGTAGATGATAGTCCTTTTAAATAATAAATTTTTTAAATTTGTATTTTTTTGGATCTACCTTGACCGAACCCCAACTAAAATCATCTAATAATAATATCTACGGTCAAAAAAACTCTACTTTTGTAGAATGGAAGTGTTTAATGACTAAAGTTGAGAGTAAATTATATACTTTATGATTATAATATTAAATACAAGGATTTTTCGTTGAAACCTAAATACTTCTTTATCAAGCAAAGAGGCCTTCCGTACAAACTAATGAACTGATTAGTAGAGTTTTAAATGAAGGTTTTCTACCTTGACCGAACCTCGACAGGAGAACATCTAATAATAATCTCTGCAGTAAAAAAACTCTCCATTTGAACTATAAACTGAGTGGTCTTGAAAGAATTATTCTCTGCACAAAAGTTTTCCTTTGTCGTCATTAATTCCAAGGATGTTAAATCTATTCAATCACATGAAGTAATCAATTTTGTTCTATTTCCTTTAATAATATTCTTCATATTTGGTAATTCCCTTTTACAATTTTAATGTTTCTTCCTCTTCAAGCTCTATGTAATTGGATCCATTAGCATTTTTTTTTCTTCCTTCATGAGTTCCTGGATTCACTAAATTGTTACTATAACTGCACATAAGTAGTACATTGTTGAGTAATTAAAGTAATTCACATTCCTAATAATATTCAGCTCTTTTTAAGCAATACCGTTTTTGTAATCTTTATATAAAACTAAAATAAATGTCAAAATATAAAATCTTGTAACTTTTCCATTTGTCCTCGGCACCATCATCTTGATTTGTGGCGTCACTCAGGGTTAATACAGGTTTCCTATACTTTCTGTTGTCTTTGTAAGCAATGCCCAATCTCTAAGGCTACGACGGTTCTCCCTCTCTTTCTCAGACATCTTCCCTTCGAAATTCCCGCTTAAGAGTAATTTATTATTTCCTAATTTATTTTAAAAGCCAATATTTTATTAAAAACCTAGGTTTTAGAAATGTTATATCAGTTTCTTGAAAATATTGCATATACATGGAAATATTTTTTCTCTAGCAAACCTTTATGGCATAGAAGATAATTAGTTATTAGAAACTAATGACATGGTAATGATGAAAATATTGCTGATATAAAAATAAATGAAAATAATTATTATTACAATAAATATTATCCTAGTATATAAATAAAAAACACGTCCACATACATTTTATTTACATATGACGAATGCATGAAGATTTAAATGTATCCCTTTATTCGTTGAACATTTCTAAAGTGAATAATGAATTTAATTTAGATGATACTTTAAAAACAGACAGTTTATTTTATATTTTTATTAATGCCATAAATTATTTTCACATTACCAGTAAATCTGTCTTTACTACCACTGATCATTTTATAATTTACTTAATACTTTATTGCACTCATCTTCTGAACTCCTTTTTTTCACTCAGCATACTTTCCCCTCTCATAAAAACATTTAATGTAATTATCAATACCCTTAATTTATATTATTTATTTTATGGATTTTATTTATTCATGAAAATAGGATATCCCCAAACTAAAACTGCCTTTTCTTTTGTACGGTTTTCGGAGCGAGTACGGACTCAGAGAAAGTACCATTGCGCTGGAGGTTCAATAAAACCCATTCTGGAGATCTTGCTGACTCTCTGTGAGCCCTCCGAGACACAGAAGAACAAAGCTGGCCTGCGGACGTGACCCGTGCGGCCTGGGTCATAAACTCCTTGGGGGGGTTGCCGAATCGACATTCAAACACCGGCGATATCTCGGGATCTGCATAGATCAGCTGTGTTCGCTTCTGGCAAGAGAGGAAGGAGATCTGATTGTACTCGGAGTACTTCCTGTCCCAACAGCGTTCGGCATATACATCCAAATCATACAAAAATATAAAAAACGTCTTACATTCTCTACCATGGAAAATGGTAATTCTCTATTCTCTAAACCCCCTTGTTTTCGTTAGTATTCTCCTTTTTACAAACCCAATGATTTGCAAATATGAGCTCATAAACAGAATCTCCAGCTGTTAGAGAGAGTACAAAAACAAAATATAAATATATATAAATGATTATTTTCAAAGCTTAGTAAAATTTTGAATAATTTTAAAGTAATTAAGTATGATACATCTTAAAATACCTATTNTGTATATATATATATATATATATATCTTTTTCTTTTTTTTTGCCTCTTCCAAGTAGGAGCAGGAAAAAAAGAATACCTTTTTCAAACATCAAAGACCAACTTACTACTTTAATTTGTTTACATTCATAATGAAAAATAGGAAATCATTCAAAATAAACAAAAAGATAAACAATTGTAAGATTTCAAGTTTAATTAAATTTAATTAAATACAATTTAGACTATTGTCAACTACATCTTGATCTACCATTCCAGATTTGCTCTCCAATATGAGTACTTTATCATATGATCCCTCCTGAGATGCCTCAAATATAACTATAGGCCTTATATTCTAACAGAAATACTGTTTTGGTCAACTTTGATAAATAAAAAAAATTATTTGTTATCTGCCGACGTTTCGCTACAATTTATGCCATCTTCACTGCTTTCATGATGGCGAGAGGGGACGTATTGTGACTTGGATCAAATTTACATGACTTAATGTCTTTTGTCAAGAACATTAGATTCAGGTGACAAGACGTCTTCTCTCGCCTTCATTATAGCCCTGAAGAAATGCATATAATGAGTGCTTCTTTTATAGTGATTAGCATTCGTCATTTTAATACCAATAGTCTTAGGTTCAAATTCAGGTTCAAACCAAATGTAGCCACGGAATCCGACCTCGTATCCATAACTTCCCACTGTTATTATACAATTGCTCACCAGGAAGCGCTTACACTTTGTAGCATATGGGTGGTTTCCATGCGGTTCCATTTTCTTGGGCAACGAGAGAAAAATGGTCCCCATATCGATATAGATAAGTGATAAACCCGTTCAGAAAATCACAGGTACTCCATAGTTAACGAATGTTGGGAGCATGACAAGTACAATACATAGATGGCGTATCTAAGCATGTGTATGAGTGTGCTTAAAGTAAATATATATCTCTCCGAAAATTAAGGAAGAATACATGTTAAAAAATTGTATATACACACATACACATATATTATTTTCAGACATTCAGACAATTTGGTTTTTTCCTCCAACTGTGTTCAGAGAGATACCGAGCTCATTATTATTATTTCATCACAGGGAGAGATGTCACAGTTCCGGAGCGACACTAACAGTTATTAGCTGCAGTGATATTTAAGCATGCTGCTCATTATTCAGCTCCGAATCGATCATCACTGTTTTTATGTCACCACCAGCCTTGGAAATAAACCCGTTATTGTTGAGTAAGACGGAGTACTCTCATTGGATCAGATAGGAACTGTCGGCACAGTAACAGTTCTAATTCAAGTGATCTAACATGTGAAGATATATGTTGATCAGGTAGCAATAACCATGCGTTAACGCAGCCTTACACAAGTGCAAATTACCATATATGGTACAGTTTTTCTGCGTTTTTTTTTTTTTTTTAAATTAAATTTATTACCTATGGCATATTTATATTTTCTAAGCAAATAGACAAGGTCAGCAGCTTTCACAATATGTCTGAGGAAAAAAGAGCTTTCTCATTCGATGTAAGGGTAAAGCATCTGGCGCGAATCACTCACACAATATTCCACACACGTTCTCTTTAATTTAAACTCTTATCGAAATTGTAAGAATCAATATTTTATTTTGCTTTCTTCAATATATATAATGCGACACTCAATGTCGTTAGGAGCAATAGAGAAAAAATACATCTTATGGATGTGTTTATTTCGCGACTCCCTGAACATTAGAGGAGGTGAGTAGTCAGCACACCTTTCTGGCGGCCTGATTTCTTCCCATTCAATTAATAAATAGTACCCAATTAGAGTTGGGTATTCCCCGGAGTACACCAGAAATCCTATGGGTCATTACAAACAGACCACTGTGGCCATTTAACCTACGACCCTGGGTATTTGAAATAATAAATACTTTTTTTTTTTTTTTTTTTGGGGGAAAATTATATTAATAAATAATGTTCAGTCATTAACATTGTATCTATGGCATATGTCACATTGTGGATGTGTGTAAAAGTGAGAGAGATGCAGAAATAGAGAGAGAGTGAGAAGGAGGGGAATTTTTTTTGTAAAAAAAATATAATGAGTTTGATAATGAATAAAATTCTTCTAAATCAAGTTGAGGTTTTTCTCTCTCTCAAGCTGTTAATTTCCAAATAAACAATAAATTTTTATTTTTCTGAGCAACATCCTTATTTTACGTAGAGCACTAAAGATTTACCAATTTTTGGGTTCAAGGAGGCTACAGTTCTGCATAAGAGCAGCGTAGACGATGTCCTAGAAATTAAGTATGGAAGAGGATGAGGCATTGAATTCAATAAAATGTAAAAGACACATACACACAAAGCTGTTAAGATGAAAGCCAATTAAGCCCTGAAGAAGAGTAAAAATTTTCTGCACTAAATAAATATAACTTTTAGAAAAGAAATCCTTTAAAAAAAAAAAGAAGAAAAAAAAAGGCTAATGAATTTCTTAACCTCTCTCATTACTTGTGAAGATACCTAAATGTCTAATTAGCTACTGAACTTATTAAATATGGCTTTCCGAGAGAGATAATACGTATATATGGTAAAGTTTATATATATATTTATAATACGTGGCTAATAGTGAAATAAGGAAATGTGAGATAACGGAAGGAAAGAACGTCCTATTGGAATTTGTCATGAGGCATGCGGGTTTCTCACCAATCGTAAGTTGTTGACAATTATTAGTGAGTTAGTGGCTTTGTCTACGTCACCAATCACCACGGTGACCTGTGAAGTATGTCGCTCGAGACTTGTAGTTCGACTTGTCTTTGTGGTGTTGCGCTGTGGTCAGCACGCTGGGGCTCAGGTGAACTGCGGCGATATCCTGACTTCTAATCTATCCAGAGCACACAGTCGATTGCTGATTTTAGTATCCAGTAGGGGAGGGAATTTACTGTAATATATTAATATTAGAAAGATAGAGACTTACAAATTTAGAAATGATATTCATTTTTAGGTTGAAAACTTCAAAGTTACTTCGAATATGGGAAGTTTATTTTATCCAAAAAAAAAAAAATAAAAAAATAAATAAATCAAATAAGAGACCCGATATGTCATCGATATTTATTCATTATCTACGGCACACTTGGGGAGGTGTGCGGTCAGCGTAGTGTTCTGGCCGCCTGAATTTGTCTCTTTAATGAAAAATAGTGATAATTAGGGCAGGATGTTTCCAGGAGCACAACAGGAACTTCTGTTCATTAATGACAGAGGATCTGAAAGTAAACTTGTTGAACACTTTGAGTATCGCTCAGAATTTTAGTCCCACAAATACAGGACTTCCCTCCCCTTGTAATAATCACTAAATCTATTAATCAATTGGTCATATCATTCTGGTGTGTTGATTTTATTGTTTTAAATTAATTGTTTGTGGTCAAAATATAAATCACACTTTGCCTTTAAAGTTAAGAAATATTTATCTTTTACATGAAAGTGAGTTGATTATTTATTTACATATAGTCTGTTAAGATAACACTGAACAACAAAGTTTTTGTTTCGGGGTTGAAATGATTTTAATGTATTTCCACGTGTTAAAACCGAAAATGACCATTAAAATTATATATTAGCTCTTGTTTTCAAGATATAGTATCATTCTATTATATATATATTGAGTTTTCAACAAATGAAATATTTCATCACCAACAGTTGGTACACATGTTTGTTTACATAACACCCCTCTCATCAGCTGTTCATAAGTAGTAAACATAACCTTTGCGAGTTTGTCAATTGTACGCACGTGGTTGCTATTGAAATTATCGTGTGAAGTTGATTTTTAAATGATTTTAAGTGCTGATCTGAAATGCCTCGAAAGTGTGTGAATTCTGTCGATAGCTTTTGCTATATATGTGGTGAAATAACATTTAAGGCTCAGAAACGTAAAATGTCACCTATCATTAAGACTGCCTATGAACATTATTTTGGTGTAAAAGTTGGGGACCAAGATAAATCATGGGCTCCTCATATATGTTGTAATTCTTGTTCCGTCATATTGCGAGAGTGGCTGAAAAATAACAAGCGGGCAATGGCTTTTGCAGTACCTATGGTTTGGCGTGAGCCTACCAATCATACAGACGACTGTTATATCTGCTTAACTCCTCCCATTAAGCAAGGTTTATCTATGAAGAAAAGAGGAACGGTGAAATACCCTAATCTCCCATCTGCTCTTCGGCCTGTACCACACTCAGACAATTTGCCAGTCCCTTCTCCACCCCAAAACTATGAAATTTTAGAGGAAAGTGATGAAGTGTGTTTACAAGAAGCAACCCATCCTTCTACATCCTATGACCCTGATTTTGATGTAAGCGATAGGTCTAGTGATCCGCACAGAATTAGTCAAGCAGAGTTGAGTGACCTTATAAGAGATCTTGGCTTGTCTAAGGAAAAGGCTGAGCTGTTAGGGTCAAGACTACAACAGTGGAATCTTCTAAAACATGATGAATGAAGAAATGCTTGCAGACTACTGCTGGTCTGTGTGTAGGGATGCTCCAGAAGTGTTTTATAAAAGACAAGCTAAACGACAGCGATCTTACAATACATCGGATTGACTAAATTGAAATTTGGTGGTACAAACCTCTTTTATTTGTCAAAACACTAAGAATAATGTTTTTTTAAAAATCAATTTTGTACTTAAAATATTCTAAAAGAAACATAACAATATTGTTTTTTGTACTTTCACTTTTCACGTATAGTATAACTACTCTTTAAGATTAAGTGCTGTATATCTCAAAAACCAGAGCTAATAAAAATTTTTCAATGTTATTTTCGTTTTTACCACCCCAAAATTAGTAGAAATAGACTAATTTAGTGTAGGAAACATTCAAAAAATGTTTTTTGTTGTGCAGTGTAATTCATTTCCAATATATTTTTGCATAGAGGCTCCTTTAACAATTTCCGTACAAAACTTGTTTATATAAGTGGATCTTTCTAAAGAAAGGCTCTTTCCAAAGACAGTTTATCCTGGCTAAAAACGGTCTTTGGAATTTTTTTTTTTTTGGGGGGGGGGGGTTAATAGAAGAAAATATTGAATAATCGATAATGTCTTAGTTATTACTATTATCATCGAACTGTAAAACCTAATGGATTACAAATAAAACTTTTGAATAATTAAAATTTTTTTTATTGTGTTGAAGAATTTAACTCATAGATACCCCTTTTATCTCTTGCCCGATCGGTCTAGATCCATTCGTTCATTTAACCGACATTGTTCTTTTGTCATGTCGAATCAAATAAGTCATAAGTCAGCACTTTTTAATTTGCATCTATAATTGAGTAATTAACTCAGCAGCCGTTTGAGTCAATTTTGGTAATATTGAGTTTAGAATTTGACATAATTAGTCAAAAATTTTCCACCGTCATAAATATAAAATAAAACTAATAATATTATATTATGAAATGTAGATTATAATAATAACTTTTTTTATTGTAAGCATTATGGACACAATGGAATTAATGATAAGGAATATTTATTGTCCTTTCCCAAATGATATCTTATTTAAGTAAATATTCATAGATAGATCCCTTAATTATCGTTCATTTTTTTTTAAATATGTAAAATATGAATTTCAGAAAATCTTCACATTCTCGCCTTATTGCTTGCTCCACAAAATTTTCGTAGTACTAATAATGACAAAAATATCAATATTGCATATTTTCTTCTTTCATTAAACTCCTACTTCAGCTTATTTCATGTCAGCTAAAAGTATTAATTTGACGGTTTGCAATAGAAATCCTGAATGACAACATTGGTCTCTACATTTTTCTTATATATATATAT
>KZ809178.1:16005-26389 GCA_000696205.2 Oncopeltus fasciatus | reverse complement strand
GAGAGAGAGAGAGAGAGAGAGAGAGAGAGAGAGAGAGAGAGAGAGAGTGAGAGTGAGAGAGAGTGAGAGAGAGAGAGTGAGAGAGAGAGAGAGAGAGAGAGAGTGAGAGTGAGAGAGAGTTATCAAGGACAGGTGGGATATAGAGTGCAGTGAACAGAATAAAACTTAGGAGATTTCTTCTCGCCTTTGTCAGTGAGGAGTGTAGAGGATTTTTATATATATTTTTTTTTAGAGAGACTCTCTTCACTCCTCACTGACGAAGGTAATCTCCCCCAAAATTTTACTCAAATTACTCATTGTAATTTTTTTCTTTTTGTGTTTTTACAACACTTTTTTATCCCACCTGTTCTTATTTAATAGGAGCAAAATTTTCGGGGATCTCTCGCCCAGTGAGGAGTGAAGAGAGTCTGTCTCCTTCAGTCAAATTGTGAGTGATTAGTCACATCAATGTTGAATGTGGGTATTGTATTTGTGAGACTAGTTTACAACAGAATAAGGTTATTCTACTATTGTTTTAATAAACAGACAACCGCAAATAGTTAGATCAATTGTAATCAATAATTATAAGCAATTACATTGGCTAAGAATTTTATTTGCGACCGTGAGAAATATTCGTGCATGGCCATTTCTAAAATGTTAGAGCTGCACTAGGGGGTAGTAAGAATGGGAACACACCATATTCATAGGGATTATGGCTCTCAAAGCCTTCATTTAGCGAGACGACGTGGAGGGGTTTCAGTCAGCGATCGCACTCATAACTCAGATAAGACTACGCCACGAAGAACTTAACTCTTGAACTGGCCAATGTTAAATCATGTTTATCTCGGGGTGAGCGTACGGCCGTCTGTCCGGATACTATTACCTCCGTAAACATGTTCTTCCTACGACTGTAGAAGACGCTATCCCCCCCCCCCACCACCCACGCAGCTGGCACACTCAACATCACGAAGATAATGGCAACATTCACAAAAAGCCCCAATGAAATGTCCCAAATCCACCCTCCGAGAGAATATGTTTTTATCTTTAAAGCTTGAGAACTTTCGAGTCCAAAGTAACCATAAGCTTAAGCTTACAGTAGTAGTAGCTGCGCAATCTAAGCGAATTTCTCATTTTTTCTTAAAACATGGATATAAGTAAGGGTGAATGTAGAAATTTAATTTATAAACCGGAGAGAACTATGATCGTAGGAATTATGACTACTAATGTTTGTTGCAGAGATGGATAAATATTTATCCAACGGAGTTGCGTTCCTAAATTTCTTCCTAGATAAGCTTCTTCTATTTTTTTGCAAAAATATTCCTCATTGAAATTTTTGTGATAAATTCACTCGATTTATTACAGAGTCTCCAGTTATTTTTTAAAATGTTATTAATTTATTTTTTTTTAATTTCGAAATTTATCATCTTTAATGAAACATAGGAAAGCTTAGATTGCGCAGGTCTTGCAGTAATGGAATTATATTTATATAAAGGTTATGTTTGTCTTTATACAAGTTTATAATATCAACTTAAAATTGAATATACATGTCAACTCAAATAAATTGTATTATACGTATGAGACGGGGATAATTTGTAATCTCTTAAAGATATTCGCATTTTATATCTTTTTGAGTAAAGCCATTTATTTATTTGAAATATATTTATCGTTGTAGGGAGCTGGAGTTTAAATATGTTTGTCGATGTGTATGTGCGATAGAGAGAGAGAGATATCCCTCAAGTACCAGCGATAAAACACTACTTCACAATACTCTGCCAAAGGTAACACAATGCCCACTTAAAATCTACGCTATATTGCCAGAGTAAGCGGCCGTTGTGGTAATTTCGTCAGAGGACTTGGTACCGGCCGGCACAATTACCAAGATGACCAACGCCCACCGAGCTGTCGCAAGACGTTGAGCAAGCGGTGGACTATAATCTCCAGCGGACCTCAACTTAGATCAAGCCGCTTTCTGTACTTAGCTCTTGCTTGTGTCTCTGGAGAGTCAGCTGCCCTCACTAAGGGGGAGGGGTCCTCAAGTAAATTCTAGNTATATATATATATATATATATATATATATATATATATATATATATATATATATATATATATATATATATATATATATATATATATATATATATATATATATATATATATATATATATATATATATATATATATATATATATATATATATATATATATATATATATATATATATATATATATATATATATATATATATATATATATATATATATATATATATATATATATATATATATATATATATATATATATATATATATATATATATATATAATGTATTCATATTTATCTAAAGCACAATTTATAATATTGTTGTGTAAGTATTTAAAACTAATTTTTGAATTGAGTTTTTGATTTCAGATAAAATATTAAATACCAATAAAAAATTGGGACAAATCTAGTATTTTACTGCGAAGTTATTTTGTTGGGGTTCGGTCAAGGTGGATACAAAAAAAATAAAGTTTTAAAAATTTGTATTTTTTAAATTGTATTATTTGGATCAACCAATCAAAAAAAGATCTACTAATAATCTCTACGGGCAAAAACTCTCCTTTTGATCTAATATTGTTTTTTTTTTTGGTTAAAGGTAGATTTTCTCGTAATTTATTACTTTTTTTAAAATTGCATAAACGCCTTTACTACCCAGTAGACATATGTTAATGTTTACCATAAACTATCAAATTATTATTATAACTAAATTTAATTAGCTTAATAAATAAACTAATAGCTTATTGGCAATGAATAGTTTGGCTTCTGAGTGACGGGCATTTCCATTTGTGAATGGCAGTAACAGGTAAATCACCGTTGATGACAAGAGTTATTGGGGATTTCACTGTCGGGCTGGGGGTGAAATCACTGCCTGCAAGATCAAAGCTCCTCCATTAGGGCACCGTACTACGCAATCACAGTTCTGTCGTGACATGGAGCTGTGATGGTAACCCTCATTAGACAAGTAATGAGCCACTTACTATTCTCCTACTACTGCTTCAGAACAGTTCGCGTCACCGTAACGTCAGACCTTGGGAGTCACTCGCCTTCGGCAAATCTGATCCTTCAGCTCCAAAACCATCTTAACTTTAATTGGAAATTCTGCAAACTTAAAATTAACATATATTGGTGTAAATAGCCTAAAGGGTTATATATAATAGAAGGTATGATAGTTATATATTGGTGTGTTTATCTGTTATTTACCCCTCTGCAAATTTCCTGATATATACTTCCATCTTGGATATATCAGTATTATATCAAGGTTTCAATATTCATATTCGATTCTTGGGTTTACATAAAACTTTATAACATTTTTCAAGTCATCTGCATTTCCAAAGTTTTTTGAGGATTCGGGTTGTTCGTGGGGGAAAGGGTGGAACTTAATTCATTTTTTTTTTCCTTGACCATGGATACAAGAACAATGTGGCAATAAGGAGACAATAAAAAATAAAAATTTCATATTCAGATCCTACTCAACCAACTTCTCACTCTTAGAGCCATCTCATCAAGAACCCAGTCCAAGTACCTAAGTAGGGTATTCATGATACATACATAAATTCATAAGTGAAGAAAGCTGATGGCAATTTAATAAGGCATACATTGAATTATCAGAGTTTCCGGCTTAGCCGAGGTACCTGCTTAGGTCTCCTGTCTGGTTTGAATCCTGTCCTTCAGGCAATTTATGCCCAAAAATGAAAGTTTGCCCTTGGTGTTTAGAATAGGGTGGCTACCTGCATATAGCCCACACCAAAATTCCTAAGTGGTTAAAAAAATGTTTAAAAAATGGAAACTAGACACCAGGTGAAGGGAAGGCTTTTATAACTCTATTTACGAAAAATTGCGTACAGAGGACCAGAAAGTATACTTTGAAAATTTATTGCAAGGAAGCATAGTAACAAATAATGCATACACAATATTTTTGTTTAGAAATTAATAAATAATGTAATTTCTAGAATTTGTCTTTCGACAATTTTTATAATTACTCTGATAACAATGTAAAATAATTTTCCTTTGTACATTCTAAAAGCCAGTGTTTTTTTCCCAATATTATCATGGATAAAATTAATTTATCTGAAGAACAAAGAACCATATCAAGATAGCATAAAAAGGTAAAGAGACCAGCGCAGTTAACTGACGATACAGCAAAGAGGGAAAATAAATAAAGTGTATTTTGTTAGGATACAAAGGAGACATGAAAATAAGCATCACGTAAGTAATGTCAACAATAACATTTCAGAAATTCACGCAATCAGTAATTGTTATCAGTTTTTTTCGCGAGGACTACATATCGTATTGTATCATTCGAGGAACTTGAAATAAATCAAGGTTATGATGGCTTTTTAAAACCCTTTAAATACAATAAATTGTTCGCGTAGAATGTATTATGAAAAGGTATTTTTTAATGTAAATAAAGTTTGCTAAACAAATTTTAGCTTGCTAAAATAAAAAACTAGTTTTAAATGAAAACTAATATTTTTAAAAGAATTAAAAGCACGCCGTGTGCTATATTAGTTTTTCAAAAATTTATATCGTTATTTTAAAAATATATTTAAACATCCCCAAAAAAAATTCCATCACGCAATATTAAAGCATATTTGTCTATGTAGATCAAATATAAATATAAAGATGAAAACGATTGACTTCATAAATGAATGCGAAAAGTTTAAAACTATACTTATTGAATTGATATGAAACGTATTTTTCATAAAAATAGTTAATGCAGTTTAAGAGGAGCGTAATTTTATTTTCTTCTAAATAGGAATGATGAAGAATTTAATGTAGTCATGGAAATGTGACCTTAGGGACAGGACGCCCTCTCTCGTCTTTATGATAGACAGCCCTGAAGATGGCTTACAATGTAAGCCGAAACGTCGGCAGATAATCTTTTAAAAAAATACACTTTTTTTTTTAATTTGTATTTTTTGGATCAACTTTGACCGAACCCCAACTAAAATCATCTAATAATGAAGAGTTTATTATTTTTCAAAAGTCGCAACCAAAGTGAATAGTTTGATTTCCCTGTCTGGAAAATATACTGGAACTACCTTATTTATTTTGGTTTTAGCCTCCATTTCAACCGCTTAGGGTCATGCAGAGAGAGGATATCTACAGATTACCATCCCACTCTAAATATCTATGTCACTGGACAAGGATTTGTTTATAGATTAATGCTAGTCCTGGATGGGATTTAAACCCAAAGCGCCAGAAACGGGTCTTCTGAGCTTCCCTGGCGTTCCAGAACTAACTTGAGGACTGAACATTACTTCGACAACAGGTGCCTCGTATACCTGTTGCAGAAGTCGTTCAGATGAGGGGAGGATATCCTCTTTTCCATCATATGTACGTTACCAGCAGCAGTCTAAGAAAGTGGAGGGATGTTCTGGCAGTGTGAGATAGAGACCACATTGTGCCTATGCACCGCCATTGGGTACTCTTGGTATTCAGCGGGTGTCTGGTCGGGAGCGAGGCCTGTTATTTCGGATTCAGCAAGAGCCACTCCCATGGTGCGTCATGGCTAACCATGACCTTACATCAGCTGGCGCCTCCGTCTTCTGAAGGGCCGCCCTCATGAGTCAGGTGTCCCGGCGGGTCTTCGGCTCCGGCACTGTGCCGCAAATGTAAACAATCCCTTGAGGCAAGTCTCATTTCGGCGCGACCCCATACCCCAGCCGGCGCCTCAGTCTTCTGAAGTACCGCCCTCATGAGTCAGGTGTACAGTGTACGACCACTTTTACAGAAACTATATGCACGGGCATAATGAGCAGGTTAATTAGCTCCGGGCAGCCAACTTTCTCCTCAGATTTGGAATGTTATATACACTTTATCATTTCCGTTAAATAATTTTAGGACAGCTCTTAGGGGCCTTCACATATTGGGCACACTATATAAACTATCTTGTGCTGTCAGTCTCAGACGGTAATCCTTTGACAGTTTTGTGCGGTGTGAGAAAATCATTTTTCTGCTTAAGAGTCAAAAAAATCTCATATGATTGATTACGCATTCGCTTCAATTTTTGTCAGTTTGATGGGTTAAATTTTTAGCAGGTTTAAAGTCTGTTCTCAACAGGTTTCTTTATTTTGTTACGACAGAAATTTGGCTTGAATAACAAAAAAAAGTCCCCACCCATAAAGCCAGTTAGACCCCTAAGCCCTCACCCACTAATTTTAGGTGGTTGGAGATTTAGTTTGTTGGGTAAAATTTACACTTTGCCAAAAGAATGTTAATTTCGTAAGAATAGATGAGTTCCAACGTTCAAACTTGAGCTCCTTTCATCACGTAACTATCAATCCAACGAACTAAAAATAAATTTTATAAATATTAGTTTAGTTGTGGTATATTATCCCACGGAAATTTTAAACAATTAACGAAACATTCGTGCCTGGAAGGCAGGAGATCCAGGTTCGAGTCCTGGCTGAGACAGATAGATTTTTTATTCTATTCCCTCGCATTAATTTAAAAAAAAAATTTCCAGTTAAGACTAAATTTTCAATCAATTTATTTTATATTATTTGATTTCACCTTAATTTTAGACTTTACAAAAAATAAACTCTATTGTCTTAATAAAGAAACATAAAAAGATAGATTTTAAGAATATGGCTTTAATCCATCCCATCCCCCTTCCAGTCGGTTTAGAGCGAGCCTCANTCTTAGGGGCCTTCACATATTGGGCACACTATATAAACTATCTTGTGCTGTCAGTCTCAGACGGTAATCCTTTGACAGTTTTGTGCGGTGTGAGAAAATCATTTTTCTGCTTAAGAGTCAAAAAAATCTCATATGATTGATTACGCATTCGCTTCAATTTTTGTCAGTTTGATGGGTTAAATTTTTAGCAGGTTTAAAGTCTGTTCTCAACAGGCTTCTTTATTTTGTTACGACAGAAATTTGGCTTGAATAACAAAAAAAAGTCCCCACCCATAAAGCCAGTTAGACCCCTAAGCCCTCACCCACTAATTTTAGGTGGTTGGAGATTTAGTTTGTTGGGTAAAATTTACACTTTGCCAAAAGAATGTTAATTTCGTAAGAATAGATGAGTTCCAACGTTCAAACTTGAGCTCCTTTCATCACGTAACTATCAATCCAACGAACTAAAAATAAATTTTATAAATATTAGTTTAGTTGTGGTATATTATCCCACGGAAATTTTAAACAATTAACGAAACATTCGTGCCCGGAAGGCAGGAGATCCAGGTTCGAGTCCTGGCTGAGACAGATAGATTTTTTATTCTATTCCCTCGCATTAATTTTTAAAAAAAATTTCCAGTTAAGACTAAATTTTCAATCAATTTATTTTATATTATTTGATTTCACCTTAATTTTAGACTTTACAAAAAAAAAACTATTGTCTTAATAAAGAAACATAAAAAGATAGATTTTAAGAATATGGCTTTAATCCATCCCATCCCCCTTCCAGTCGGTTTAGAGCGAGCCTCAACGACCTCATTTTCTTCACACGAAAAGTAGAATGTCTACAATGTTTACATTGTTCATACTGTATTTCACCTGGAATTTTTCCATTAACGATTCAATTTATTTTGTTGAACGATAAAATTGGTATTTATGTTAGAATTAGTTAAGTGTATATTATGTTTTATGTATGCTCGTGAATAAATTGAATTTATTTACGATAATTTAACATGTCTGATTATTTATAATGTTATAAATTACAATCCATTATTCAGATTCGTTAGATCTACAGGTCAACATTGCACTGAAAATGCAATTTAAGCGACCGAATGCATTTATGCAAGTTCCCTGAGTAGAAATTCCTACTTGTAAATGCGAGCGAGCCCAGAGGCGAGAACAACCTTCAAGATTCAATTATGTATTTCTGTTCGATTGTAATAAGCATGATTTGTGTAAGCATGGACTCGCACTGTAATTTATCTGTACTTATTACATAAAGGCTGGAAAATGTATCTACACCATATGGTATTTAATAGAGTTCGATGCAGTTAACCTTTATAAGGTTGGTCATAAAAGAAATGATCAAAGGGTTAACTGTATACGATGATAAAGGAGATGAATACAGGAAATCGAGTGATACAGTTGAAATGATAGCCCTCAAGATGGCCTAAAATGTAAGCCGAAACGATGGTAGATATTAAAAAAATACATAGTTTTTGAATTTATTTTTCCATTGGATCAACCTTGATCGAACCCAACAAATACTCTACGGTCAGAAAGTCTCCATTAAAAAGTAAGACCACTAAGTCCGGCCTTAGACTGGCAGAGAAAGAGGAATTGAGAGCGTTAGTTGTTCGTGTTGCTACATTCGTTAATATCTTCTTTAATAAGAGTAATTTTTGAAATACACTAAAGAAAATAAATCAAATTACATTTTAAAAATATTATGTTCAATAAACTTTTACATAGCTCGAACAATAACTAATATATTGAGAATATAAATATGTAATATCCCCTAAATCTCCCACTCCCTCATTCGGCTTCATATCTGAGAAATTAATACTCATAAAATCCATTAAAAAAAAGAGGATAAAACCTATATTATTAACGGCCTAATTTTACGTACCTTTTGTAAAATAATTAAAAAAATCTGTGTATGCTAGGTTAGAAAAATATAATTATTGAAATCAGTATGGTTATAGAGTAAATAAAAACACTATCAAAGTGATAATAAGATTGACAGAAACATTTCGGGATATATTTATTTCTGATAAAAGGGAAAAACCTCAAAAGTTATTTTTTTTTGTTTGCCAAGTACTATATTGTGTTTCTTTAAAGAAAAAACAAATGAAGAGTTATATATTAATATAGGTAACACACTTAGGGCTCTTAATATAAGAGTAAATGGGTGGTACCTAATATGGTAAACTGTGATTAAATACTGTCAAAATACATTATCTGAGTTTGATAATAAAAGGTATGAACCAACACAATCAGATATTTTTGTATGCATCTTATTATACATATGTATATCTCAAGCTTAAGTATATGTAACAACATTTTAACTATAAAAAAAGAAAGAGAATATACACTCTTCATCGACCTGTTAAAAATCTAATACTTAAAAATTAATAAAATTAGTACATAAACTAACCAATAAACGTTTGATAAACGGAAATGTAATGTCGTTTGCTGGGGTACTTAGTATAATTTTTTCACCGATAAAAATCTAATGTGAAAAAAAAACTTAAGAATTTTAAAAATTAATTTAAAAATAAGCTAATTGTATGTCACTATTACAACATCAATTTTATTTCTGAATTATATCATAAAAATAGTCTTTAACTAAGGCTGTTAACATCATAAGTTATATAATGTGCATGGTGATATGTGTATAACGTTTTGGATAAGTTATATTACGTTACATAAGAAATTTATTTATCTTGCTTTACATGGTATGTTCAAACGTATATGTATCTCTACTATTTATGTATGTACGTTGTACAGTTTTCAAAAAATAGTGATATATTAATGCTGATGGTTATATGATACATAAAAGAGATGTATTACTTGACTTATCGGGATTCAAATGTATATTTAGGCTTCTGGAAATAACTATTGAATTAATTTAGGGGAGATAATGTGTATGGCCAGGATACTGGAAGAAGGGTTATGGTCCTTGTGAATCATGAGAGCCATGGGAACCAGCAAGGACCAAACTCTTGTGTTGCAATCAAAGTCCTCCTGTTCTCCACACATACATATTCATATCTCCTTGCTGACTAAGACTCTGTCTGCTCCTAATTCCAGAGAACGGCCTCGATGAGTACACACAACGTGGACATGAAGCCTTCCTGATCGGAGAGAGCCACCACAGGTCTGCATTGTGTGTGATCCTGCTAAGTTATATTTCTAAATGGGATCATCGCTTTCTGGGGAAATTGTGCAAACATTTCAGAGGAACAACATTGTTCAAAATACACTACAACATTCATACTTAGCAACGGTCTAAAAAAAAGACGCACATCGAGAAAGACAAACGTAATTTCTTGTATTGGTTGGAGCCAGTGTTCGTAAAATATAGAAACAAAATTCAGTATTTAGTCTTTTCAGTACGAACCCTTATAATTATTAATGATTGGTTAAATTGCAGGAGGAGGGAATAGGTGTAGAGATAGACCAAAAATTATAAATGTAATTTCTTCGTTTTTTTTTAAGTTATGAAAATAATTTTGAATATAACTCGTATAAAATTTAACTTTTTAAAATTTAATTTAAATCAATTTTAATTAAAGAAATTTGTGAATGTAACTACTATGGATAACCGCTTCCACCACACCACCTGCCCGGTCAGTCTAGAGTAAGCTTTGCTGGTCATGCTATTTACCCCATTCTTCTCTCCAGCTTATAAATAAATTTGTTATTTAATCTTATGTATATATAATAACATGAATGACAAAGA
>KZ809177.1:95444-109590 GCA_000696205.2 Oncopeltus fasciatus | reverse complement strand
ATTCATACTCTTGATACATTATATTATTGCAATTCTCTATTATACTAATTTCAATTATTATTGTATTCTCATGGCATTGTATTTCTACAGCCCTGAAGATGGCTTACAATGTAAGCCGAAACGTTGGCAGATAATCCTTTATTAAAAAATACATTTTTTAAATTTGTGTTTTTTGGATCTACCTTGACTGAACCCCAACTAAAATCATCTTAGAATAATATCTACGGTCAACAAACTTTCCTTTTGTTAGATTTTTTATTCTGTTCCCTTGCACTAAAAATTGTTAAAATTTATGTGGGATTAAATACCACAAAAAAATATTTATAAGTTTTATTTATTCTATTCCCTTGCATTTATTGTATAAAGTTAACATTTAATGTATGTGGGATAATAGAACATTATTTAAACATTTAATAGTTTCAGCCCATTCACGTTTTGCAAATTTATTAAAAGTTATGCTCTATAAAGATTAAGTTCTTGAGAAATGGGTCTTCCTTATTGAAAATATGACATTAAAAAGATTTTTTTTAAACCTTATAATATTAAATCACAACTATGTAACTAGTAGTTGCAGGCAATACATTTTTTTAACTATTCAAGGGGTGTAATTATATGCTTGAGCTCACAAATTGTAGGAAGAAATAAAAAATTAACTTACTAATGACCAATAAGTTGTTAAAGTAAAAAAAAAAAAAAAAAAAGATATCTGCTTTGGAATGTATTTTTTTTTCTATGTAGTAAATATACTCAAATAGAATGCTATATTATCTCTTTTGAAGCAGAATAATTAGAAGTTGAAAACATTTATTTTTCACTAGATTTTATTTGTTTGAAAAATTTATTTTATTTTTTTAATCTGTAAGATTTGTATTTAATGTTTTTATGTTAAAAAGCTAAAATTAATATCTGGTCCCTCAACACTTTCGAACATAACTATAAAATATTTAATATTAAACTTGCCAATATTCCTTGAATTTTAATCAATGTTTTTAGTGTACTTATTTATACTGAAGGACTTGTTAAAATACAGTATTACTAATTTTGTTTAATGTAGATAAAATACAGATAATAAATAATTCATTTATTTGTATATCTTGTACCAGGTATTGAATTTTTTTTATGTATGAAACAGATTTGTATTTCTTTATATTATATATACTTTTGAATCTATGCTAACTTGAATCTAAGCTATTTTGACTCTCATCAAAATTTAAAAATGTATAAATTTGGTTAAAAGTGTGGTTATAGCCATGTGAGGAATATAGCCATAAATCTATCCAGTAAAAATTATAGCATGTATTGTAAACGTGTGTTAGTTTTCATTTTTGACCTGTTGACAGTTTCATTCATTCTGATCATTGGATTCATGGATACCTATGCTAACGAAAATATATTCTGACAACTTATTTTTAATTTCACAAAATAATTTCATTTATCTTTAGCAAAAAAATGTATATGCGTAGACATTATCCTTGAAAAATATTTTTTCCATGTAGTCTGTTAGAAACCTACTAATGTTTAATGTAACAGTTTAAGGATATAATTACCAAAAGGTCCCTTTTGGAAAGATCTCTATGAACATGTTAGCTAGTATTCATAATCACTATATTGCCTTTTCCATTAAAATTATTTTCTAATTGGATAATGAATCCTGTAGGAACCCCTTCTCTATTATATCTAGTAATCAATTCTTAGATGAAATTTTATTTTTGTAATTCAAACTTCATTTCTGATATATTCTTTTCTTCAGAATAATAAGTACACTTTACCAGTAGCATGTTTCACATTCTTAAATACTACAAAGTCTTTAGTAGGATATTCGGGTACCAAAAGCTGAGTTTTTTAGCCTAGCGGATACCGCTGTTATGTATTATGATACATAATGATTGATTACTTTTAGTTGACCAGAAAGTCTCAATTAAAAATATGCCTTTATTATTTTTAACTACCCAAACCCCCATTAGATTAATTCAGTAAATAAATTGTAAGATGTTGAGGGAAACAGTAAACTTAATTATTGAAATATAACTCAATATACTCTAAGACCAACTAATCTTAAATTGGAAAAATTTAACTGTATATATTATATACCATGTAAAGAATGTGTGTATGTGTTATTAGCCCATGTCCAAAGAAAAATAACTACCACTCTAAATTGATGAGGAAGGAATGTATGATGTGCAACTAAAAGCTACAAATCAACTGGACTTGGGTTATACTGGCTTAAGCCTATATTTTCAATAGTGACTGGACAGCAATCAGCTGTACTCAGTAAAAGTCGATAAAGCCTGATACATACAAGCTATTTCCAATTCAAAACAGCTAGCCCAATCTCACTGCAAACTAACTTGCATCTATGGACTTATGCAATACTCTTGCATGGCGTGACTATGATATTTAGCTACTTTATTTGCTTCTTATAAGTGTACTGATACCCTTTTCCCCTTCCATATGAGTATGCTTGTGTATTCCAAGCCAAGTGATGAGTTAAGTTTTATAAAGTTATGTCTATTAAGTTTCTTGTTTGCAGTTTTCAGAAATATGTTGGTATTTCTAGACATGTATTAAATTTATACTGTGATTTCTTAAATACTGTTCTGAAATATATTAGCAAATATTTTAGTATTTACTTTAATATAAATATTTTGTTTAAAACAATACTCATTTATCATGTAAATACAAATAGTTATTGAATATGATGTATACATATATATTTGTATTTCAAATTTCTGAAGGAGAAATAAATATATACATAAGAGTTACCATAAACATTCATCTAAATTGTAGTTTTGTTGTTTTTTTCACCCTTATACTCCTATAGCGCATATATTTAAGGCAAGTATAGAACCAGTGAATTCCCCCCCCCCCCAATTAAGTGAAGTATAATTTATATAAGAAGAGTATAATTTTTCATAAAAATATTATTAACTTTTTATTTAATTACAAAATGAAGGATTTGAATTTAAAGGGAAAGGGAGCTTGGTGAATATTTGGAGTTAAAAAATTGGGAGACAATACTCAGAGATAGTATGATAAAAGAAGCGACTAAGAAAATATTGTCTACAATAAGAATGAAACAACCACTTTATATTTGTTCACTAGCCTATACACAAGGAGGAAAACAGTCCAGTACCTCCTAGGAGGGCAGAATAGAAACCTAATGAGTTAAAGAGATAATTTAGTCTACTATAGAGCCCACATAAAAGATAAAGCAGCACCTAGCAAGATATAGAAAAGTCGGTTTCATAGGGGACAAAATTTGGAGTTGACCTAGTTAGGAAAAGAGTAGAATACCTGAATTGGAAGAGTTGCAAAACAAGAGATGAAATATCTTTCAGAAAACATTTTGGGGTATCGAAACTGCAAGATTTTCACAGATAAAAAAAAAATTATTATTGATGGTAAAATTCAGAATGGCAGGAGTTTTCACAGCTGGAGAACAAAATCCAATATCAATATTACCTTCGACTTTTCAGTATTAAATCTTAATCTGTTCTGAGCAGCCCAGCTGTCAATATCTGATCTATATTATACCGAAATGAGAAATTTTCTACCAACATTCGTTGATGATTTTTGATAATAGAACAACACTTTAACATTTAATTAAATACTGTTTAGTTGTGGTATTTAATCCCACATTAATTTTATGCAATAAATGCAAAGGAATAGAATAAAAAAATCTTACTACCTTAGCCGGGACTCGAACCAGGCTGAGAAAGTAAGTTTTATTTAACAATTTTTAGTGCAAGGGAACAGAATAAAAAATTAGATTTTTTATTGTTCCCTTGAACTAAAAATTGTTAAAATTTATGCGGGATTAAATACCACAAAAAAAAATTTATAAATTTAAAAGTAAATAACGAGAGTCATTTAAACAGTTTGACAATGTCAGCTCCTCAGAGCATAATACGATATATTAGCCTTCCTCGGAGGTTAGACTCTCGACACTAGTGCAGAGAATTTAATAACTTATCAGACATGTCCTGGTAGCATAATTGGTAAAAGCACTGGCCCGGATAGCAGGATATCCAGGTTCGTGTTCTGGGTGGGACTGTTAGATTTTTTATTCTAAGATGATTTTAGTTGGGGTTCGGTCAAGGTAGATCCAAAAAACACAAATTTAAAAAATACATTTTTTTTACAACTAAAATCATCTTAGAATAATATCTACGGTCAACAAACTTTCCTTTTGTTAGATTTTTTATTCTGTTCCCTTGCACTAAAAATTGTTAAAATTTATGTGGGATTAAATACCACAAAAAAATATTTATAAGTTTTATTTATTCTATTCCCTTGCATTTATTGTATAAAGTTAACATTTAATGTATGTGGGATAATAGAACATTATTTAAACATTTAATAGTTTCAGCCCATTCACGTTTTGCAAATTTATTAAAAGTTATGCTCTATAAAGATTAAGTTCTTGAGAAATGGGTCTTCCTTATTGAAAATATGACATTAAAAAGATTTTTTTTAAACCTTATAATATTAAATCACAACTATGTAACTAGTAGTTGCAGGCAATACATTTTTTTAACTATTCAAGGGGTGTAATTATATGCTTGAGCTCACAAATTGTAGGAAGAAATAAAAAATTAACTTACTAATGACCAATAAGTTGTTAAAGTAAAAAAAAAAAAAAAAACAAGCTGGTTTGAGGTAATGTAATTCCTTCGAATAATGTAATATTGGTGTTTGAAAATAGTCAACATCCTGAATACCCCAACTCTTGTGAGTACAGGTTTGTCCTTATAAGCATATGCATACTCAATCCTACAACTAGTTCAAATTAATTTGAACCATTCTGAAAATGGTAATAACTGTTTTATTACAGCCCAGTTCATGTAAGAAAACAGCCCATGAAAATAAGATTATTAGAAAATAAGAAGAATAGAAATGAATATATTTCTATTCCTCTTATTTTCTATTAATGTTCATAGCACAGAACATTATTCATGGTCGAAAAACTGTTCTATATTTGTGAAGGAGAAACAGTTAGAGAAATTTGGATGCCAAGAGTAATTTACAGAAAGGCTTTAAATATCTTAAAGCAAATTCTAAAAGAAATATACCAGATAATTCGTATAATGCGTCTTATTTTGAAATAGTAAGTATAAGAATCAAATTGAAATTCTTATGTCATAGATGCAAAAATCAAATTGAAGTAGTCACACATTTTACAAATAAATGTAAATATTGAACATCATCTAGCAAGAAACTGTAGAATTTCAAAAAGACCCCACACATTTTGTTAACTAAAACATTGCATTCTTCTCTCACCACAAAGTCCAGGTGTTTCTTTTCGGATGTTACTCAGGCATTCGATTGAGTCTTGGTGATCTCTTGCTTAAATTAAAATCCATACTTCCTAGTATTACTTAGCTAATCCTTTAGTCATACTTATCCAACCGTTTCTTTGGGGTCCGGCGAGGATTGGATATCTCCTTTTACTACTAAGAGGAAGTGGGAGCTTCACATAGGGGTGAACTTCTACCCATCCTATAGTTGCTTTACACTGCTGACATTCCAACCCACCCAAGTGCTCTCCAATGCTATATTTTTATGTGACAAGGCTATCCTATCTCCCTACCCCAATCCCAAAACGACTTCTAGAAACCTGTAATTATCCATAAATGGTGCTTTAAATGGAGAATTATAATTAATGAATCAAAATGCTTGTAAGTTAATTTCCAATTAAGTAAAATAAAACTTCCCTGACACAGTCAAAAATTAACAGCATTCTCATACCACTCTCAAATTCCAGTAACTACCTTGGGTTCCATTTTGACATACATTGGGTGGTTATACTAAAATTAAAAGACAATAATGTAACCGATGACAATGACACCTATACAGACTAATGAATAGAAAATCAAAGCTTACTATAGATAACAAACTAATGATGTACAGGACTTTACTGCGATCAATTTGGACATACGGTGTAGAAATCTTTGTTGCTGCTGAGTCTCCCAACATTCAAAGAATACATTCCAAAATCCTTTGAATAATCGCAGATGCTCCCTAATATATATCAAACTCTTGCCTTCACCATGACTTCAATATCTTTTAAGTTCAAGAATTCATTTCCTATTGTTTCTCCCTTTTTCATAGTCAATCGCCGTACCATTCAAACCCATTTACATAGACCCTGTTCCACAAACCTCTCCACCGACTCAAGTGAAGATGACCTTTGAACTTCTTACTAGTTAATTTTTCATAGCATTGAGAATAAATAATCAAATAAAGGACAAACACATCCACAAAAAACTTTCGGAACACTTAGAACACCTCAACAAAGGAGATTACAACTAATCCCTGCCTCAACTAATACCTGGAATAATGGACACTAACCCTTGTAACTCTCGCGTTTGACAGACCTTATCGCCGACAAAGCGACCGTACCGCTAAACGACTCTTATACCTGACGCATCCGACCAACCCACAGAATAAATACGCAATTCAGTTGAATACAGACAGTGACAGTGAACACATGTATTCGGCCAGGAGGATGGACAATGTCCGAAAGCGCTCGCCAACTGAAGATGGTTTACAGAAATCAATGAAGACGGATTATAAAAGGTATGAATGACAAAATAATTAAAAACAGGATACCAAAATTGTAAAAGATAATACTGATCGAGACAATTATTTCTTAACAAATGAAATTTAAAAAATTCTAGATCCAAATTATATACAAATTAAGCAGACACCAATAAACAGTTTAGGAAAAAAAAAAAAATTGAAAATGCCACTTTCATTGCAGTCGAGCTCGTCCAGTTTCCAAGAAGGGTAAGTGAAATCTTACAAAATCCCATAATTCTCAATTTGGTATTTTAGTTATCTTTAGTGTTAAATTTATTTCCTAATTTGGTTTAGTTTTACATAACATGGGAAAAATTTTAAGAAAAAGAAGATAATTCCTAATATAGGTGATATGCTATTACTTCCTGAGGGAATGACGTCACACAGCAAACTTCGGTACTTCGCCACTAGGTCGCTGCGCGACATGAACCCCCACTGCGGCTTCAATGACTTAACGAAACGTGTATTACTTACTAAGTAAAAATGGCTTACCTGAATATATGATTGCCCAAATCAACAACCCTATTCATCCTTCCGTCTGGGAGAATATAGATGGGATGCATCCTGTAGAAAATATATAAAAGGGCCTGGGTCGCCATCTCTAAGCCGGAACCTCAGCTATCTAGAGTCATTAATTCGTTGAACTATTTCAGAAACTAAAAATAGGATGAAACGAAACAAACTGGAAAAAATGAACAACTTCATTTGTTTAAAACAGCCTGCACTTCTTAGAGCAATAATAGTCAACCCTGTTTACTACTAATATATTTATATTTTTAAATCATATTTATCGATAAATATAGAATTTTGAAGAAAAAGAAAAAAAAAATTTTTTTACGATTGTAACAGGAATGTTTGCTTTGCAAACGACTCGAGGGGGAGGGATCCTCCCATCTCCCGAACCTTCCCTGAAAAAATTTGGCTGGAGGCTGGGCAGATCAGTGAAATGCTTAGATCTCTTTTTGCATAGGTTATTATTTTTTTTACAGATTCGTAATTTAAACACAATCAAAAGATGTATTTTATAAATGTGGCAAAAGATCTCAAGGGGGAAGAGCGAAACTTGTAAAAAAAAAAAAAAAAAAAAACTAAATAAGTACTGTAAGATCTTCATAAACTTTTAATTGTCTTACACAGCTTTCTACTTTCATACTCTTGATATCACATTATATTATGATTCTCTATTATACTAATTTCAAATATTACTGTATTCTCATGACTTTGTATTTCTACAGCCCTGAAGATGGCTTACAATGTAAGCCGAAACGTTGGCAGATAATCCTTCATTAAAAAAATACATTTTTTAATTTGTGTTTTTTTGGATCTACCTCGACCGAACCCCAACTAAAATCATCTTAGAATAAGATCTCACCCTGTGTCAAAAGAAGTGAAGCTAGAAGATCAATCAAAATGAGTAATATACTGTATTAAAAAAAACTCTCTTATTGTATACTTCAAAGCTACATAAGATTTAATAAGGAGAGACCAAATTTAATTTATGAGAGACCAAATTATGTAAAAAGTTGAATTTAAAAAAAAAGTGGAATTTAATATTGTTGTTTTAATTTTTAATTTATTTGTTAAATAATTTAGTATTTAATTTGAAAAATGAATTATTATTATTTATTAATGCATTTGTTATGCCATTTACTGCTTTAGTTTTAAAATTCACTATGGTATTTATTTATTTTTGGTTTTAATTTTTGACAATTTACTGGATTTGATGTCCAGTTCTCTGAAAACATTTCATTTCATTTTCAAAAACGAATTATTTAAGGAATTTAGGATTATCAGAAGTTCGGTCTTGGTAATTGAAGAGCTAAAACTAATAAGTAACCCCAAATGTTTTTATTAGATGTTATTTTTGGTTGGGGTTCGGTCAAGGTAGATCCCCAAAAAATACCAATTTAAAAAAAATGTATTTTTTAAAAATTATCTGCCGACGTTTTGGCTTACATTGTAAGCCATCTTCAGGGCTGTTTAAATACGATATCATGAGAATACAATACTAATTTACAATATTATACTATAGAATTTCCATAGTGTAATATGGTATCAAAATTATGAGTGAAGTAAGTTATGTAGGAGAATTCAACATGCAGAAAACAAACTATTGAAAAATCTATAAAGAAAAAAAAAACTATTAAAAACTTAAACGACAGACGAAGCTAACCGCAAAATATTTTTTATTGCTCTCAATTTGCTAATTCTACTTAACTTTCTTGTTTAAATTGTTAATAGTCTTTATTTTATTAGAAATAGATATTTTTTAAATCTATTAGACGACAAACCTCTCTACCCCTAAGAACTTTTTTTGTATGTGTGTGTATTTGTGCTCGTGTGAATCAGAAAACATCTTCTCGTAAGTACAAAACTATATTTTTTTTCTCTAACTAGAAATGGAAGATACAAAAGCAAACCCTCTGTCTCCCAAGCCCAGGAGCCGGGTGGCTTTCACAAGGGTAAAGGTGGAATAATTTAAAAAATAAACCACTAAATATCGAAACAGTAAAGAGTCCCTGGACAACAAAATTTATAGTTATAGGACTAGAGCCAAATAAAGACAACCTAACCTTCAAAAATTTCAGCCCATTCAAAGTAAATCGTTTCATTAAAAGTTTTATTCCGTTATGTTAAATAAGATTCCTGAAATCTGGGAGTTTAATCTAGGAAATTAAAACAGAAAAAGATTTTTATAACCTCAAAAATATCACAAGTTATGAAAATATTCCCATCAAATTTTCTCTACATAGAGGCTTTAATTACTGCAGAGGCTTCATAACCTGTGACGAGTTCACCTTCAGTATTGAGGAAGAATTAGTAGAAGAGCTTCAAAAATATAATGTAATTAAAGCAAAAAGAATACATAAGTTTGTGAAAAATAATAAAGTTCCAACAAATTCTTTCATATTAACGTTTGAATGTTCTGAATTGTCCGAAAGAATCACTTTAGACCTCCTAAGTATCAAAGTCAAACCTTATATAAAGCCTCTGCAGTGTTTCAAATGCTAAAATTTCCGACACCGTATCTCAAATTGTAAGTGTAGTGTAGAAGTGTGCGGCAAGTGAGGTCAGGAGAGGCACAAAGGTAGCTGTGACAGCCACTGTAAACATTGTGATGGTCCTCATCCCGCTTGGCAGTCTTCTTGTCCTACTTTTCAGAAAGAGAAACAAATAGAGGAATACCGAATTAACAATAAATTCACTTATGTACAAGCGGAGAGTACATTTTACTCCTCAGTGGAAACTCATAATCACCCACAACCTCCCACTACTTATTCACAAGCAACCTCAATTCTCCCCACCACTAATGCTATTTTGGAACAATTTATCTTACTTGCAGAACTAGTGAAAGATCTAAAAAATCAAGTCTCAGCATTAGAGTCCAAAATTAATTATACAAAAAACTTAAAAAATACTAATAATGATATCTCAGCTTGCCACACTCCTAGTAATAATACCAAAAATCAAATTAAACTTTCTCAACTAAATAAAATTTCTCAAAATCCAAAAATTAAAAATAATATTTCCCAAAATAAAGCCTCTCAGGAAAATAACAGTACACCAGACTCTTCGAAAAAACCTGGAAAAAGAGAAAGACCATCTTTGTCAGGTTCTTTAAGTACTCAGTCTCTTACTGACCCCTTGATCTCTATATCTGATTATGTAAAAAGATCTAAACCTAATGACCAGAGACCTGAAATGATTCTTTCATGTCTTGAATGAAATGACACCTAAAAATGATTCTTTTCCACTTGTCTTACATTTTTCTCTAATATGACCTCCATCTTATGACTATTTATGTTTTTGTTTTTCTTATTTGTTATTTTGCTAAATATGTTTTCATTTGCGTATACATTTACTAATATGAATTTACTTCCAACAATGAACTATACATCTAGACTTAATATAGATGTTTACCTATTTACTAGCTACTATTTTTCATTCACATTTCTATATACTCAAAGGCAAGTAGGTATATGTATATGTTCTTTCATTAAAATGTATCGCATCCATATCTCTCTCACTATACTAATATGACTCAATACATATGCTTGTTTCTGTTTGTGTTTGCATGCGCGCTTGTTGTGTGTCTGTGTATGGGCATTGTAACATGCTTATGCAAATACAAATTAAATTTCTTTTCTAACATGTTATCTTATCATGAAAATAGCACAATGGAACATTAATGGAATTATTTATAGAAAAGAGGATTTGCAATTACTCATATACGACACTGATTGAGATTTATTGTGTTTGCAAGAAACCAGGCTTAAAGAAAATGCAGATTTTTCTTTTAATAAATTTTCTGTCATTAGGAAAGATTGCAAACGGAGGGGGGGGGGGCTGTTTGTTAATAGCGAATTTCCTAACCATCTCAACAATTTCTTTGAACACTGACCTTTAGGGAGTAGCAGTTACTGTCTATAAACCGTTTAAATTCTCAATCTGCTCTCTTTATTTACCTCCCAATCAATCCTTTAGTATGAAACAATTAGAGGAATTAATACAGCAACTACCCGAACCTATCCTTCTCCTAGGTGACTTTAACAGTCATAACTTTCTATGGAACTCATCCAGCACCAATTTGAGAGAAAGACTCATTGAATCTTTCGTCGATAAGTCACAGCTGTGAATACTAAATGACGGTTCCCCGAAACATTTTTGTTCTGCCACGGGAAAGCAATCACACATTGACTTATAAATAGCAAGCTCTTCTGTCCTTTCAAAAATAAAGTGGCAAACCAGTCAAGACCTCTACAGTTCCGATCACTATCCTATACTCATCAGCTCATCCTTGCCTACCTAGGTGGAATACTAAAAAGTCTAATTGGTCCCTTAATCAGGGTTTAGCCCAAATAACCCATATAGATCTTTCAGATTGTAATATTGATAATATATTTTCTAAAATCACAAATGCTCTCTTAACTGCAGCTGATCAAGCCATACCAAAGACCACTCTGTCTATTAATAAAATCCCAGTCCCTTGGTGGAATAATGAATGCGCAAAAGTTGTCAAGAGGCGAAAAAGAGCATTAAGAAAATTTAAACGACGTCCTTGTGATGAACACGGCAATATACTCACGGTACGTTTCTTAGCCCCAAGGACCATTCTTAATGCAAAAAAGGAAACCTGGAAGACCTTTGTATCTACTATAAATTCTCACACTCCTGCCACTGAAATCTGGGATGTCATTAGGAAAATCTCAGGCCGATATAGACATTCTGCAATAACCAATATCAAATTCAATAACACTCTCATAACGGACACCGAAGAAATAGCAAATATACTTGGAGAACATCACGCATCAATCTCCACAAGTAGCAATTATTCGCCAGAATTCGTAGATTTAAAAGAGGAAGAGGAATATGTTCCTCTTCAAATAACGCATGGTCCCTTAAATCCTATGAATTTCGAATTTAATTTACACAAATTTTCGGAAACACACAAGTCGCAGAAAGACATCACCAGGTCCGGATAATGTAATGGTTTATAACCATTATTAAAAATCTTCCACATTAAAATAAATTAGTCATCTTAAAAAATTTTTAAATAAAATCTTTACATCAGAAGCATTCCCGGAAATGTGGACGAAATCTATTGGCATACCAATCGCAAAAAAAGAAAAACCCGTAAACGAAATATCAAGTTGCAGGATAATCTCTCTCACCTGTTCACTATGCAAGCTACTTGAGAAAATGATAATAAACGGGTGAAATGGTATAAAGAAAAGAACAATCTTTACCACCCAGAGAGTGGCTTCAGAGCAGGTCGAGGCACACACGACAACCCTATTCGACTGGAATCAGAAATCCTCGAAGCTTTTAACGAGAAAAATAAAGTAGTCGCAGTATTCATAGACATAAAGAACGCATTTGATTGTACATGGAGAAGGCTCATCCTTAAAAGGTATGCATTAATGGGAATTCAGGGAAATGTTCTTAAGTTTTTTAAAGAATTTCTTACCCACTGGTCTTTTAAAATCAAAATTGGTAACTGTCTATCTAGAGAATTTATTCAAGAGAACGGAGTCCCCCAAGAATCGGCGGTCAGTCCCGATAACTTCACAACGGCTTTGAATAGTGTTTTAGACAAAATCGCTTATCCTGTTCGTGGTATGTTGCTGGCTCATACCAGCAGATGACCCGGTCATTTATTCTCCAGGGCGAAATCTAGAGGATATCACTACTTCTCTGCAGTCCACCCTCGACAATATATCGCAGTTCCTTATGGAGCACGGATTTACAATTTCTAACACGAAAACAGTTGCCGTAACCTTTTCACGAAGAAAGACAATGAACCCCCCTCCCTCTTCATTAGTAACAGGGAAATAATATACAAGGATACAACCCCATTCCTAGGTCTTACCTTAGATTCTCACCTTAACTGGGCTGCACACCTTGAGAAACTTAAAGCGAAATGCCTTAAGTCCTCTAATATATTGAAGATGATCTCAAATACATTATGGGTTGCTGGTCGCTCATTCAAGCTTCTCCTTTATAGGAGCTTGATACGGTCTAAAGTGGACTACGGTTGCATTGCTTACGGCTCAGCTTCACCTAGAACACTTGCTAGAAAGCATTCACCACGGCGGCATACGCTTAGCACTGGGTGCTTTTAGAAGTAGTCCATCGCTTAACCTGCTGGCAGAATTTGGAGAACCGCCACTCGAGTATCGTAGGGACCAACTCCTTCTCAGATATTATTAATCTACCTTAGCCTCACCCACTCATCCCCAAAAGCCAAGTCTAACAGTATCAGAAATTCTCCCACTACGCATTGGTTCATCATCTTTTACGAGGAGAGCTGATGACCTCTTTAGAAAATATGCCATACAAATTCCACAGATTATTCCTCAGTCAGTCTCTCCAAATTCACCTTTGTCTTTTAAGTCTGTACAAATTAACCTAAATCTAACGAAGTACATAAAAAAAGATACCATCCCCATCATATTTGAGAATAACTTTAAAAAGCTTGTCCCAGATAAAAATCTTTTATAAGCATATAACATATAACATAACAGTATAACGGACGGCTCAAAAAAACTCTGAAGGCGTTGGATCAGCTTTCTTAATAGATGGCAGACCTTTTATGTTCTCTTTGCCGCAGATGTCAAGCTCATTTACCGCAGAATTACTCGCAATAAACAAAGCATTAAATATTGAATTGCCATTATAAAAAAAAACAAAAAAACATTTCTGTATTTACCGACTCTTTATCTGCCCTTTTAGCTTTACAAAACCCTTTCACCAACCAAATTCTTACAATAGACACTCTAATTGCAATAGATCACCTTCATGAGAAAAGAAGAAAAGTAGCAAAGTGACACTTAAATTGATACCTAGCCACCGCGGAATTTCAGGCGATGAAAATGCGGACGTACTAGCAAAGAAAGCGATAAAAGATGGCGAGATTTATTCAAAAGTCACCTTGAATGATAAGTGGGAAAGTGTACTTAATAAGTGGGAAGATATATGGTGGTAAACCAGAGATAACAATTTACGCGAGATAAAATCTACTCCGAGGATATGGGGAAAGGCCGGGTTGGGGATGGAACATTAA